>JAVCKT010098924.1:0-10329 GCA_032273925.1 Rhynchotus rufescens | reverse complement strand
CAGGCTCCCCGCGCACCCTCCGCCTCTCTCCGGGAGGCCCCTCCGCTTCCCGCGGGATGTGGATGTTCCTCCAGGGCAGCCCTGGCTGCTCCCGGCCGGGCCCCCTTGCGCAGCTCCAGCGGCTGCTCCTGCCTCCTTCCCAGTTCCCTTTCCAAAGGGAAATCCTGCCAACCCCTCCTAGGTAGAGCTCCCCTCCCGTCCCTCCTGTAAGGTTAGATACAGCTGCTCACATCTTTTGGGAGCAGTTTCTTGACTGTTACACTCACGTACGTGGATGCTCACGATGCTTCTACAACACCTGTAATATTTATTGCCCTGATAAATACTGATACGTGTTCACCCTTGCTGACCACCTTTGGCAGCTGTGACAAATCCTTCAGAAATAGTAAGGAGCTGTGTTTAAAGAGCTGCTTTTTGGGCAATTCCCCATGCTCTCCACTGGAGGCTTGGCTGCTTGTTCTAATCACATTCACGTTCGTCTTTTCCAGGCAACGTCAGATCCCAGTGCCTATAGAAGTCAAGGAGCATCTGAGGCCACACGGGCGGCCAGGCTGGTTTTTGGCTTCCCCCATCCCTTGCCAGGTACCTCCTGGAGAGCGTCCGCCCCAAGGGTAAATCCGTGGCCTCCCCGGATGCCACTCACTGACCAAAATGCCAGGAATTTGGAGCCAAGGGGTCCCAGAAGGGGCCTGGCGGACCTGCTGATTGGCTCCTTGGGGCTGGTTCCAGCCCTGGAGGGCAGAGGGACTTTCAGAGCAGGGAGGCGCTGCCAGCAGCGCCCAGACCCTCAGGGGCGGCCTCAGCGCCAGGACAGAGCAGAGCCCCCCAGGCCAAAGTCACCCCTCACAGACGTCCTCTCCAGCCCAGAGTCCCGTACGGATCCTAATCCTAAACATGGTACCATCAGGCAGATGCTCTGTCCCCGGGCTGCCACAACGGTGTCCGCTGGTGTCTGCTCTCTCTGGATCCACCGCTGCTTCAGGCACCCAAATCTAGCAGTTTCTGCTGAAAATTATAGGTGCTGTCCGTTGAGCGGAGTATTGAGTTTGGAGAGACCTGTTTCTGATCACACTACATGGGAGTCTTGAGAAGTTACAGAGGTCTCTGCTAGATCCTGAATGTCTTCATTATCACATTGTTATCACATGGTGAGTTCAATAATTCCTCAGTCTACCACAGCTGGATGTCCTGCCTGGCCAGAGTTTGCAGATCAGAGTTGAAAAATACTGTTATTTTCAAGATGTGAATCTTGTTTCTTCTAGAAAACCCATAGCCTTTATCTTTGAATTTGATGTTTTATGATTTTCACCTTCAACACTTGATAGCTGGAATGAATGTCATACCAGTGATGTTCACTGTGATTCCATCTCCTTTGTGTCAAGGGTTGTACAGTTACATTCCTCAGATTAGCAGCTGTTTGAAAAAGTTCCTGTTTATTCTAAATAGTTAAGACAAAGCAATACAGAGCATTCTTGCAGGGTGGGCTGAAGCTGGGCTATAACTAAAAATAATTTGTTAATTGAAAAAAAAGGAAGCTTTGACCAAAAAAAAATATTTCCACAAAATGTGTCTGCCTTTCTCATAAAATTTTGAGTGTTTTTTTTTCTTCCATCATAAAGTCCAAAAATTATGATATTTTGACTTTAAAATACCACTGTCACTAAGCTGACTACTGAGTGGTAATCTGTGGCTGTGGTGTCAGGAGGGAATTGAAGACTAGCAGTTCATCGTAATCTCTGTATAACCCATGGCATGCATCAGTTCCTGTGCAACTGGAATGTTAAGAGTCATTAAAAATGCTATTAATTCTGTTTAACCATCAGTATTTGTTTCCTACGTAGTCATTAAGGACAATAACGAGGGAGGTAAGCTTTATGCTGGAAGCTAAAAAATTAGTTATTTTTGGACTCACACCGGAGAGTTTTCCATTCTCCTTAAACCCTGTCTGCTGTTTCCCCCAAGTCATATGTGCTCCATGTTTGAATGGCAAATAATACTTTAGCTCATAAAATAGCAGCAAAGAGGAAAAAAGGAAATAAATTTCTTTTATTAGAAAGAAGAAAATGCAAGAAAATAAGTTTCTTGCATTTTATGTTGTAGTGAGGAAAACAAGGGAAAAAAAGTGGGATGATGCTTAAAAGTGCCACAATGGCCACCTGTTCTGGAGACAGAGTTTAATTACAGTGATGCAGGATGCCCTATACCTCAGTCCCAGAAGGACTCTCAGCTGTATATTTAAATACAGCTGTATTTTCCTTACTTGATCTTACTTGATCTATGGACCCTCTAGGCATAAGTTATCATTAGCACTTGGAGGACAAGGTCAGCAGATTATCAAACGGGCTGTCAGAAAGAATGGGGACATCACAGAGCATCATGGTTGTGCAGACAAAACCAGGATCCCAAAACCCACTATGGTTCTGGGTTGGTTTTATGAACTGAAACGTTTCATTATGGGCCAGCCCCGAACAAAATAGATCATTCATGTTTTCGCAGCACGTAGTGGAAGCCAGAATTGCCACAGCTGAAAATTTCCTGCAGGCTTCCACTCTGAAAGCACTTTTTGCTATTCTGTTTGAAAAATTCTTTACAAAATATTACCAAAGGGCTCTGTATTTCAGCTTTAGGATCTATCCAATCAATGAACCTCTATTTACCAGTAATGAGTTGTGGAATAAATATCTTGTTCTGTCTTCCTCCGAGTTAAAAACATACCTGCACCTGCAGCGCGTGTGTCTTTCAGACACATTGCACCGAAGCAGTCTTTCAGATACAATGTGATTAGAGGTGGTCTCCCACATCTGGGAGGTGCAGGAGAAGAGGAAGGTGATTGCACAGGCAGCAGACATCTCAAACCCTGGAAACCAGGGGAACGTTGATCCTGGGAGGTCCCTTTGAAATCTTCCTCCTCTAGCATTATATATTATATTACCATTTCTTAGAGATTTGGTGTGGGGAGGGGGTTACCTCACTTTTTACAAGACATGCCAGCACATCATAGGAATGAGGCAGTGTTTCAGTTCAGGTGGTGTGTGCATGTTGCTGTTTGAAGCTAACCTGGAGATTTAATACTTATAACTAATGGGAGTATTAAAGTCCTCCAAAGAGCTTATACCAACTTATATCTCCAATAGCTAATACCTTAAAAAAAAAAAAAAATGCCCCGCCCAGCCCCTCCCTCCATAAAAAAAAAAAAAAAAAAAAAAGCCCACTGAGCATTTGACCAAAAAAACCAAAAAGTTACTGGTGACCCTTAGCAAAAATGACAGCCCACTGCTTTTTCTGTGGAGTTTTTTCAACTGCCTCTTTCTAGAGACTGACCTTTGTAAAGGTCATTTAAAGGAAACATTTGCTGACTGCACAAGCAGAGTGATCATGACCAGCATTTTCCCTCTGTGTGCTCAGGCAGTGCATCCTTTTGTAACTCAGGATTATGTCCTCCGCAGGGTTAAATGAGCAGGCTGTGAAGGGAACGCTCCAAGATCTGCTTTCCTTTTACCACTTTTCCTATTGTTTTTACAGCTCATATCCTTGGCTGAAGAACTGCTTATCTTACAGGTCAGCAAATGGCACTGGCTTTGCCAAGAGCTTACTATGTACTGCCCCTGCATCTTGCATAGCTGTTTATCATCTGTCAACAAGGTTAAAGTTATATCAACATCGGCTTCAGAAAACTATGAAATAACCAATAGCAGGGGAAAAAAAATGGAAAAAATGTAAAACATCCAACAGATATGCAGATTCCCCTTGCTTCCCAGGAGATAATCTAGAGGTTGGTATAAACTGGCAAACCTCCAGGATGAGGATACAGCCCACTATGTTGAACTGGGTTTGATGTCAAGGCTGCCAATGATTTCTGAAACAGCTGCATGTTGAGCTTTCAAGTCTGGGACTCTGGTATGAGATATCTTAATGCAGCAGATGCTCTGTATTTTCTGGTCGTTTTGGGGGGTATTTGTGCACACAAACCTATTAGTCAAATCTGTGATCGATATCTATAGGAGTAGGGTGCATGAAGGACGCTGTGGGGTCTTTTATACAGAAGGGGAAGTGAGGAAAGGGAAAACAGAAACCGATTTTCAGAGTAAGGAAGGAAAGTGTCAAGGGATTATATAAAAGGGATAGTGGAAAGTAGGAAAACATATTGGCAGTGCATGGAAAATATGGAAAATCCAAGTCTAAGGCTGGAGCCATGAAGTCTAGCTGGAAAAGAAAAAGAGGAGAAAGTCTACACATGATGATCATAATGATTTGCTAGCTTTGTGCTTACTTCAAATCATACCTTAGTTCTAAAACTCAAAGGTAATTTTCAGTGCAAGAAGCAGAATCAAGTGTAAGCATAACCTGCTGTTGTGCAGTACAGAATGATGACCACCTCTGTCTTCAGATATGCAAAATAAATGTCCAGAAATATTTCTAGACAAGTATCTGAACTTTAGAAAAAATACTTTCCCTAATCACTGTTTTAAAATTATACTGTGAATTCCAGTATAGTGACTAGGCTAATAACAAGATAAACACCCTTTTTCCCTGGAAGGGCCAGTGACCCTTAATGGCATTTCAGGAAATGTGACTTTTTGAAGTGATGCCTGATCAGGGCAGCACCAAAAAAAATTCAGTCATTTTGTAGAAGCTTTAGTCTTGGCCAAAAACTTAGGCCTTTCAGAGAAGCAGCACTGCTGTAGTCCAAGTCCTGCAGCAGAGAGTAATGCAAACCATACAGGTGAGAGACAATAAATAAATAAATAAATAAATAAATAAATTTGCATAACTGAGCAAGTTAACTATTGCATTGCCTATGTTTTTAAAATTTGCCTTGATTCCTTAGCAACCATTCCTTAGGATCTGGTGACTTTTTGATAAATACAAGAAAAACACAGATAAATCATATTTGTGTGAGGCTAAATGGAAGAATATTAGGTTGCATCTATCTGAAGTTTTTGCCTTGATTCCTGTAAACATGCCAGGACTTACTCATTAATTTTAAAAACTTAACACTGATTCTGGCTAGGAAATAAATTATTGATGAGTAGCAGGAATTTAAATAATTCAATTAAACAAAATCCAGCACAGAGTTCAAGGCTTTTTCTCTTGCAATACAGCTTGTGGCTAGGAAACGTAATATACTAGCACATCTTAAAGTACTTCTGCTGCAGCTGTGCTTTGTTTTGCTCAGGTTTATGACTTCTGAGAAACTATTCTGTAATTGTGGCAAGAACAAGCATCCCCCTTGCATGGTCCTGAGGCTGTGCTCTCCTAGGAATGCCTTCTGCTTGGGGAAAAGTGGCTGCACACGAGCTCTTGTGTCTATCGTTGGTCACAGGATACCCTCATCTCTGAAAAATAACTCTGAGAACAGACACTTCACCCCAAAAGGAGGCACAGAGCATAATTCCTGAGCACATACAGGCCAGCGCAGTGTCTTCAAGACAGCAGCAAAGAGGCAGGGAGAGGACATGGTCCCTATAAGCGCAGGAAAGAGGACTGCAGCATCACAGACACCACTGCGTGGAAAGGTTGTCTTTAATACAAGTGGTGGTAGAAAATAACCTCGGCCTCGTGGCTCTTTGTAGCCGTGGTTTACTTCATTTCTGTTTTATTGCTCTCATAAAATAATAAAATCAAAGCTCTCTGCCAAACATTATGAAATAAAGCAAAGACCATCTTTCTCATCTATCGTTTTAGACTGAGGTGATCCCCTTGTCGCCTACGGCCCCTGCTCTGCTTCCTTCAGTGGCTGAGGTGGGAAGGACACTCTTCACACCAACTCACGCAGCGAAATAAAGGCTCAGAAACAGTGACGGGCTGCAGAGAGCAGCTCTGTACCCCTGAGAACCGGCCAGCTACCCCAGCTGGAGCTGTTGCAGCCAAGGGCAGCCATGACCAGGGTTGGCCAGTGCTGCTCTCCAGTTCATCTGCACCCAACTCCTTGGGTTCTGCAACTGCTCCCCCTCATCCACCCCTCTCTGTACTCAACAATTTACTTTTCCAGCTTTGCCACATTCATGTCAACTCAGTTCATATGGGCCCACTCAGTTGAGCAACACAAGAAAAATTGTGGCTGTTAACATTATTTTTGCTCGGTTTAATTTATATCCTAAAAGCTGAGGTTCTAGAGAAAAGGATTCGAGTGGTTTAAATTGCTCTCTGGTGAGGCTGGTGTTTTCCTTTCCATGGAAGGAACCAGGATGCTGAAGCTAGTATGTGAATCTGGGCTGCATAGTTTCAAAAGGTAAGAAAATTGCTTTTTGGTGCACGTTGAAACACCGAGCTAGGAAAAAAACGACCAAAGAAACAAAACGGGATCTTCTGCTGCTGTTCCGTGACCGTTCTGTGCTGCTTTGTGCTGGAAGAGTTTGATGTTTTTTGGACAGCCTAGGGAAGGGACACAGCAGAAAGACACAAAAGGGACAGGTTTGTACTAGGCCTTCCCACCTCAGCCACTTAAGGAAGGGGAGCAGGCCTATCCCTTTCCTTAACAATGGGGAAAAACACATCTAGGGCACTGGAGTCCACGTTGCCCCTGGCCCGTAGGCACTCGCGTGCCCCAAGCCCCACGACGCAGCACAGCTGCCACCCCAAAACACTCAGGGCTCTGCTGTGAGCATCAAGCTGCGGAGAACAGCAAAGAAAACAGGTCCAAACAAGCACCACTGCCTCCTTCATGGTCCTGCTCCAGGCCAGGTCCCCGGCCCTGCTCCACATGTCTTGCTCCATAGGTCCCGCTCCGTAGAATGGAAACAGATGCTGCACTCGGCCCCACTGGGAATGAGCTCCCTGCAAGGGCTCATGCAGCATAGGGGAAGCACAGATGATTCTGATTAAATATTACTAAAATCGGGCTGTTTTTCTAACACTAATCTCTGACTTAATGTTCTAGCCACATAAGCAATAAACTATTCTGACACTAATAGTAGGCTTTGTAAGAAATTGTGTTGTTTTAAAATTTTTTTTAATTGCCACACAGCCTGGAGAATGTAATTATCTCATTGTTTGGAAGCTATACAACTTACATTAAGAATTTATATAAATCAGCTTGATTTACCAGTTCTGTAGAAGCTGGATGATGCAATGAAACTGCTGGAGGGGTAAAATGTGCTTTATGCTGCTTTACAGAACAACACAGGCCTGACAAAAGATATGTATTTATATCAAAACCTTCTTTCTCTGGAAGATAATCCCACTGGCAGAGAGATCAGGCCATACCAGTGTCTTAAAGGTTGGAGAAAGGTAAGTGAAATCTTGTCCTTATGCTTTCATTGATCAGAAACTGAGACTAGACCCCTAAACTTCAGAGAAATGCATGGGGACTTGATGTTTTCTATCAGTTAGAGACCCGGCCCTGTGTAACTGCAATTTCAGGAGCAAACAAATGTGGGAATGGAGATTTGCTAGATGATGCTGTCACCCTATAAACAACTGGCCTCTCTTGGTTCCAAGCCATTGTTGTTGCAGGGGAGTTGGACTAGATCACCTCTGGAGGTCCCTTCCAACCTTAAGCATTTTATGAATCTGTGGTTCTCCGAGTCTTAGAAACAACATGTTTTCATGTAGAAGAGGAAATTTTTCACCTATAATACTGAAACATAATGAAGATTAATTAGGTCACATATGAAAAGCACTTCAGCTATGTAAGGCCTCTACTGTTAGTGTATTTATGGTATTGCACTGCCAGTGTAATTATATTTATTATGGATGTACCAAAGCATCCCAAATGTACTTACACAGAGGATGTGGAAAAGATTTACAAAGCTCTGCTTATCTTGCAGCCCGACGAAACATCCTGATGAAATGTTTCTGAATACCTGCCTCTCGCATGCATGCAGCATTATTATTATTTGTGTGAAAGATGTACTGCTATAGCAGAGAATTCGGATCAGACCAAATTCATGTGACATGAGCTGGAGTTAAAGGGTTAAAAATGCCAGGCAGAACCAGGAGCCTTTGAAATATTGTCTGGTGAGCTCAGTATGCTTCATTGCTGCTGATCAGCACCAAAACTGGCAGAGTTAACACAGAAGTAGTTTCCAAGAAAAGATTTTGGGGGCCAATGAAAAAGTGTAACACCCTGGAGACCCAAGTTATTCCCTGGCTCCCTGTTCTGCCGAAAAGATACGAGTCATTTTGGAAGAGTTACTCACACTCAGCACCTCAATTCAGTGCCTACAAAATGGGAGTGTGCCTACACTCCAGATTTGTCCTGCGACAGTCAGGGACTTGGAATAAGGGCAGTCAAAATGGTTTGGATCCAATTATCCAAGGTGGCAAGTGAGAAGGTCCCATTTGGCTGTACTCTGAAAGAGAACTGGATTGCAGAATCCAGTCCCCCAGAAATGGTACCTGGTAGCTTTATTTTCCCAAAAGAACAACTAAGAGCCCAGATCCAGGCCAGGATGTGACCCAAAGCCAAACTCCAGAGCATCTAGGAGGAGATAAACTGGGAACACAACAGGATCCACGTAACAGGCCAAGCCAGGCAGGTCTTCCAGCAACACCCATGAGTTACCAGCACAATTTCACAGAAATTGCTGCTCTAGACAACAGTAAATTTCAGGAAGACTTAGTCCTGGGCTTGCACAAACGCCTTAGTTCCTGGCACCATCCCAAAAGCACTCGCCCTCATGCATCTTCACAGCACAGTAAAGGAAAAAGATCCAGCACATGGCTATTCCTTTCAAAACCACGACTGTCTGGAAAGCTTAGTCACCTTCCTGGATGTATGACTGTGCTGCAAAAATGCTTCAGCATCACAAGAGTTTTCCACGTATCTGAAGCAATTATAGGCTGTCACTGCTTGCAATAACACATTTCACGGTGTTATATCATTTCAGATACAGATCCTGGATGATTTATATGCTGCTGAAGGACAAGTGAGGTGATATGAATCCCACTTGTGTGCTCAGTTGCTAGGTTTCCTCTTCTCCACCCACCCTGGCGCTGACTAATGCTGATGCCTCAGAAGATGTTTTACTTATTGAAGATTAAAATTAATATCATTAAAGTGACATTTTCAAACTGGCCACTGCCATGTAGCAATTTTCTGTTCCAACCAAGCACAATGTCTCAGCTCCAAACATCGCCTGCTCCAATCGGACTGCTACTGGGATCCCATAAAGAGCTACAGCGTAGCTCACTGTGGGATAATGCACTACACGTGGGAAAATAAGAATAACCGAAACCACTCGAGACTAGTTTTATAGCAATCTATAATGCACCATCTCCAGATCTCTTAAAAATGCTGGGCAATGGCACAGAGAAATGTTGCAGCCTCCCCAGGCTCACACTGTGAGCACTGACTGTACATCCATGCTACTATGAATAATAATAATAATAATAATAATAATAATAAAACCCTTCTTTTCTGGTATTTTACCATTCCTCGTTACTCTGCAGGGGGTCTCTCCAGATCACTGGTGGCAGGGACCACTTGTAGGGAGCAGAGGAAATACGGAGCGTGTTTGCTTCGGAGAGGGAAGCCGACGAAGGAAATGGCAGCTCTGCTTGAGGGCTTTCCTTTTCCAGAGCCCATTGCTGTTTTCTCAGTCGGCTTTGCTCTGGCACCAGGGCCCTGCTTTGTTTGCTGCTGGCCCCGAGGTGCAGGGAACCCCAGCAATGCCGTGGAGAACAATGGCACTGCGGGGACCGAGAACAATGGCATCCTGCGGAGGGGAGGAAGGGTGGCGGGCCAGGCGGGTGCCAGCCCCGCTGCCGTTTCCTGGGCAGGTCCCGGCGTCCCCAAGGCCTCAGTCCTCCCCTGCTTCCCATGCAGCACTTCTCTAATCAGAGACACATCAGCTGTTCCGACAATCCAGGTTTCCTCTTTCTGGTCCAGAGACCACGGCCCTAAAACGCCAACGCACCAAGCTTCACTCACAAGCAAAGCTCGGCCTGCTGTAAAGCGCTGTCCCTGCTGCACTGGCTGTTGAGCAAAGCCTTTCAAACCACTGAGATGGGTAAATACACGTCTTATTGGCATGCACGGTCACTGTGCGACTTTATTTCTGCTGTGGAACTTCAAAAATGGTTTAGCAGAAATCCCCTTGGTTCCTAATTCTGCTCATGAAGATCTCAGAAAATTTCTACTCCTGCTTTCAGACTAGATATTTTGTTATTGTTGTGATCTAAGATCACATCTGATTGTGACTGTGGATTCAGGAAAATCTATAAGATCAGATGGCAACTTTAGGGAAAGAAACGTTTTCCTTTTCCTGTACATTCATCATTTATAAGATAAAGAGAGAACAAAATAGAGAAAGAAATGACAGATTGGAATCATAAAGCTCTGCATAAAATCCTGGGTCAGCCACAGATTTCCAGCATAACTAGAGG
>JAVCKT010098923.1:0-10329 GCA_032273925.1 Rhynchotus rufescens | reverse complement strand
CTTCCATTCTAGAGTTCTATGTTGAAGAAGAGTGAGTGTGTGTGTGTGTGTGTGTGTGTGTGTGTGTGTGTGTGTCTATAGCTAGTTTGGCTAGCTCTGTATTGGGGAAAAGGAGGAAATCTGAATGTGCAGCGGAAGCATTGTGTTATGTAAACATAGTGCACATTAAATGCAGAGGGGCTGGAAGGACTCGATATGAGTGGCTGCCTCTGGTGCTATTTGAATATGATAAACTTGGATAAGGAGTATGCCCTCAGAAAGTGAATAGGTGTATTCATTTTGTCCTGAAGAGGTTTAGTTCATTTACTAGCTAGTGAATGAATGACTAGATTTTTTTCTTGTTGACTATCCATATCCAAATGAGTATATATAATATAAATGCATATATGCAAACAAATATGCAAATATTGTTTGCATATAATAAGTTCTTTAGATGGACTCTGGGAAATGGGTCCTACGTTCAAAAAGCAGTTACAAACATGCCTGGTCAGCTACAAGAACCATATTAATATCAGTGTCTCATAAAAACAATTAGACATTAGGTACTTCTTAAAGCTGATATCTAGCTCTAAACATGTAGCATTATCTGGTAAATAACTAAAAGTGCTGTGATATCCTGTAACTTCATTTGTAGAAGGTAGTATGTTGAAAGAACTACAGTATATACCATAATATATAACTGTGCCAGCAATATCTTATTTGTGTAACAGGCTGTGTTTCATGCCAACAATAAGTAATTTCTACTGCTCTTTTAAAAGGAGAAAAGTTACTACACTATGATTATTTGTATATGCATAGTTACTTCTAATTTCTATAGACGTAGTTAAATGACAACAAATAAGACATCCAATATAATCAATTGAAATTTGAAATTAGCATTTTCAAATTTAATTTGAAAATTAAAATAATTTACCATGTGCTTTATGTGAACAAATAATGGTTTCTTATGAGATCTTTATGAGAGAATTCCAAGATATTTAGACAAGGGGAAAAAAATGTCTTGAGCCATCACTGAATAGAAGTGTGCTATCTTGGTATCTTAACTTCGATTATAGTTCTATGTATAATTGGTTTGCTGCTAGTTTTGCTATTGGCCCTGCAAGCTTTGGTTTTGATTCGTGGTCCCACTAACCTGTAAGGTTCTGATCAACGTCCTTTAATAAGTTGACAGCTGCAAGAAAATGGAACAATAGTGTGTTTTCTGGAATGCCTTTTTTTTCTTTATATTTCCTAACATATTAGGGCCAAACACACTTAAGAGCTGAATTCTAGACAGACAGCAAGGCAATCTGACTTAGCTCCTTTTCAGATCCAATTGCACAGTTCTAATTTAGAAATGAAGCCCAGTAGAGCTGGAGTGAATATAACTTAAAATGCCATTGGAAGCATCAGGCTCCTTGTAAGGCTTAACTGGTTTAATCATCAATCTTATTGTTACCACTTTCCTGTCTTTCTCAGTGATGTGCAAAATGGAAAAATACTTGTGTATGTGGAAGTGCGTAAGAAATGTATAGCTATAATTTGACTATGTTTTTGTATTCACCATGAACAGAATTGTATGCAGTAGGCTTCTATTTCCTTTTTTTAGTAGTGACCTTTATTTATTTGAAATCAATGGAGGTTACTGGCTTATTTGTGCTTTTACTTCATACTTTGCACCCATTAAAACAGTGAGCTTTGAATTTTGCTAGACTTCCTCTATCTCTATCCTGCTAAAGATGGAGGCAAAAGCATTTTTGAAAAAGAGAGATTTATCAAAACGAAAGGAAGACAGAGTCCAAGATGTTTTCCTGACCATTGCTCCCCTTGCGTAAAGAGGGAGGAGTGATGAAGTAGTCAAGGGGTGCTCAATCACAGTAAGAAAGTCACTGACTTTGAGGTCATTACCCTTTTTTTCTGTTGTTTGCTGACAGCATTACACTGAATTATTTCCCCTCTCTGTTCTTCCCCCCAGTTCTGTCTGATTCTGTAGTAAAGCTGTAAGGCAAAAAAAGTAATTGGGGCCATAAGGTCTGAAACAGATGGAGGGAGAAACAGGATATAAATGGTAGAAGATACTGGCACGCTAGGCGCGTGTATAAGTTTGTCATGAATAACTTATGAGTAACTTGAGTAGGTGCAAGAATTTGAGACAAAAAGGCCTACAGATTTATCAAAGCTTGCGTACAAAATAGTTATCTAAAGACAAAACTGAAAGTGTGTTCTTATGGTCCTAATCCATATGTGATCTCTCTAGAGTGAAATATTTTGGGTAGAGGTTGTATGCTCAGCACCTTTCTCAAGGAGCTTCAAGTATGTAGGTGAGCTTTTGGTGTTCCACAGCAAAAATCAGCAAAAATGGAAAGTATTTATAAAATCAAGAAATAAAACAACTTTTTCCTTCACTTTTAATAGAAAAAGACTTGCATGTATATTACATCTTTGAAAATTCTTACCCTAGTACTCAGCCAAAGCAGAGAGACCTCAACTCTTTTTTACCTTCCCTTTCCTGTGGAGGAGGCCAGTAACTTCTTGGAACTCTGAACTGATTGCAGTTATCTGATTGTGCCCTACAATTAATTCATGCTGTTGTCAGTGCATTTGCATAGAACAAGGAAAATGAAATATCTATTGCCTTTATATATTTTTCTTAACAGATATTTGTTCTGAAGAAAGCATACCAAAAGCAAACACATTGTTTATGGGACCTATACTGATTATCTTGCTGCAAATAACCATACAATGTGTGTTGAAACTCTGAACAAGCTCAGCATAAAAATGATCAGCAGAAAAAAGTGACTGTAGCCCCTTCCCCTGCCCTGAAAAAAAAGGCATACTGAGAAGTTGTTGCTTATTATTCTTTCTCCTCCTGCTCCCTTACAAGGAAATTACTTTAGTAGCACTGAACTTAGCTCTGTGCCCATACTATTATATCAGCATATTATTTCAGAGCTTTGCTTTCTCTCAAGCAGCAAATTCCTTTTCCTCTGATTTTCTATAAGGAACAGCTATGAAAAAGAAAGTTCCAGTATTTAGAGTGGCTTAGTCAAAACTTATTCAAGTAATTTAATGTCAAAATTATTGCAATATGGAAAAGACAATATGCTGTTATGGAGACATAGGAAATCTCAAAACTTTACTTCAGGTGTCTTTTTCTTCTCCCTGAAACATAATCTGAAATCAAATACTATCTTTGTAGCATTGCTGAACGGTATCCTGATCTGCTCAGAAGTCCTGCAATCTAATTAAGGCGTTATCATGGAAAACACACTGAAGTCTGAGACTTCCTGAAAAGATGTCAGAGGTTTTAAGTGAGTTGCTAATCTGATGCACTTTAGCTCTGTATTATTTTCATCTAAATGTCTCATTCAGAGGTGATATAAGAATTCATTATTACTTCCAAATGATAACAAAGTCTCCTTTTTTATTAGTAACCGACACATTTGAAATATAAGGTACTTGTACCAGAAAAAAGTTCACTAATTTTGATTTCTGCATATAAAACTCAATTGCATCTATGAAAATTTGATATAATATATACTTCATATCAGATTGAGTTATTAACTCCATAATACTACTAATCATACTAGCATTATTCTTTTCTACACTCTTTCCTCCCAAATAATATGTATTTCCTATTATTTTTTTCTAAGCAAATAGCTTAGGAAGTCACATTTTTGGAAGTTTATGAAGCCCATTGAGACTAGCAGAATTATTCCTGTTAATTTAAATGAGATTTGAATCACTCTCCAAAGGTTAATTATCCTTTAATTCTTCTTCATAATTATATTAGTATTTCTTTCTTTGGACTGTTTGAAATATGTTTTTTAGTTATGATTTTTGCTAAATTCTTGTTTAGTCTATCTTCTGAAATTGTGAGATTAGAATAGTACAAAAAAGATAAGACTTTTATGAAAGCATGTATTTATTTGCTTCGGAACTGAGTCTACTTACAAAATTTTTGAATATTCCTGAGTATATCATACTGAATAGTTTTCTATCTTAAATCTAAATATTTAACAACTCTATGTTGAAGATCAAATGAGATTCAGGAAATGGTGAGATTATAGTTTTCTACTATACATATACATGACTGATTGCTTTTCTTGCAAAAACAAATGCAAATTTTTCTTTCAGCCTATGTTTGTTGAATAATTTCTTCAGAAATTGCATTGTTTGGTTTGATTTTTTTTTCCTATCTTAATACAAAGTGGACATATGTTCCTTTTCATAGTGTTTATGATGTTTTTCATGATTTCCACAATATTCTTTGGTTTATAGTTTTGTCATATGCATAGTTCTTGGTTCAAACAGTTACATTTTTGCACTCCATTCTCTACAACTAAAAAGTTATTTAGGTTAATTATCGATATTATTTCAGACAAGTGCACACCATTTCAGACAACCCTGTTAATGAATAATTATATTTTTTCAGTCATTTTTTCTAAACCTTTTGAATTTTCCTTTTCTTTATCTCAGTTGCAGATATAGGTATGTGCTGCCTTTTCCCTTTTGTGATATTTAAGATTGTGGTATGTTGCTTTGAGATGATCTATTTCCCCTCATTCAGAAAAAAAATCCGTATATGTACACACACATACATCCCACCTTTAAGTCTCTTCTTCATATTCCTTATTTGATTTCAAATATATCAACTCAGTCATGCAGCTACACCTGTACTTTAATTGCCCTATTGCCAGAAGAAATCTGTGGTTCTATGTTGCAGTTTAGAAAGCTGGATTTTAGTAAAAAATGTTTATATTAAATAATGTTCTCACAGGGCTGTTTTGTCTAGTGATGGGTAAGTTAGCAATGACTCCAGAGCTATATCCGATGGCTTTGGTTCCAGTGGAGTGGCAGCAAGCAGTGTTATAGCACTGTTTTATTGAGGAGATTCTCTGCTGGGAATATGGGACCACATTATAGTAATTTCTGTTACCCTGCAGCAGAAGCTGTCACTACTGGTCCTGGCTATAATGATCTCTTTAGCTAGCTCATCTTCAAAGGGTTAAAAATACTTAAGAAAAGAGAGAAATGCATCTAGTTCCAAGAATGATATATTTTAAGCTTGATGCTTAAGAATACTATCCCATGGAGACTTTGAGTTCTGCCTGCAAATCTGACATGCCTAGAAATACCTTTAGGATTTAAGTAATCACAAAGATTTGTCTGGAGACTGGAGAAGATATCGCTAAACTATGCGTAAAACAGAAATCTGACTCTAATATGGTGCACAAAAGAGATCAAAGCTTTATTGCCAGAGACAGACTTGAGGGATCCTGAAAGTAGCCAGAATTTGGAAATTACTCCTTTTAAATGACAACAAGCTTTTGTAGCCTTGAGAGACTTCAGACTAAGTTTGATTAATGTTATTGTTTAGCTAAAGGACAGCAGCGCACACTGGGAATTGAAAGCGTCTGGATAATCATAGAAAATGTAGACTTAGTGGGAGAAGCTGGTATAAATGGAAATAGATTTTCAGAAACTACAACTGTACAAGATGACTGAAAGGGAAGCACATTTGCTGGCAATGTAGAGGGCTAGGAGGTAAATACTGTTATTCAGAAAGGAGAAAATTTCATTCGAGGACAATGGGGACACAGAAATAATTTAATGCGTTTGAATACAGCAATTGCAGTGTTGTCAGATGTTGGATTATATAGAAATGGAAAGAAGCTATGATAACTTTAAGATGCAATAATCTTTTATATTTTAAAACCAAAGTTTCCAGAATGTAACACTAAAAGTACATGACATGGTTTATTTCTTGATCTTTTCAGAGTTAAAGCAAAGATACTTTTGGGCTGCCCTCAGACAACAGGGTTCCTCAGAATTGGAGATCTCTGTAAATTAGAGATGTAAGAAAGAAAGTTAAAATAAGATAAAGCCTAATCTTGACAAGATCAATAAGCTAGCTCTTTATTAGTTTACAAACTCCCCAGGTAAAATAAAATTTATTCCTGTAAAGAATTGTAATCTTGTAAAAGTTATAAAGGCAATTAAAACATAGACACATTAGAGCTGGAAAAAAAATTGGATAAGAAAGGTGAAGATATACCTGAATGTCTCAAGTTTAGTTTTGAATCAGTATTGTATTTGAGTATATTTAATGGAAAAAGCAGAGTGATCAGAGTGGCTTACAAAAGATGGAGCAGAGGAAGGACATAAGTATTAGAATATTTGATTACGCCTAGTCCAAATCTAAGACATGTTCTACTTGCACATAGCATGTTTTCACTCTCATATGTCATAAAAATTACAAGCATGTTTTTGCTTACCATTTTCAAGGGGATACTTCCGATTTGGGAACTTTTCTGTGCAGTATGACTTCTAAATATTCAGAATAATTCTGTATGCAGATCTATTTGGGCAGATAAAAGGGCAGAAAGCCTGACCTTTTACTTTGGGAAGTGGACTGATGAATTCCATCTTTCTAAAGATAGACTGTATACTACTCCTAAGCACTTGACTATGAGAATGAAAATGTCTGGTGTCAGCAACTGTGTGCCTAGAAAACACCATTTTTTGCATCAAACTGTCGTCAGGATGTTCCGTATTAGATTTTACTTTTTTGATCTGTATTTCTAGGGTGGAAAACTTTGCTGTCAAGTCAAGATGAAGAATCAATTTGAAAACATTAAATGGCTGAAGGATTCGATCTTCAGTCACTGTAGTTTAGTTTAATTATGGCCTTCTGTATTGACTGAGGGACAGAATACCCAGTGCAGCCGGACATGTCTATTCAGTTTTGCTGTGTATTTTAAAGAGGAACTCTGTACTGAAAGTTGGAGCAAGTATGTATATTTTTTAATTTTTTTTTCTATCTCACTGACAGTGATTATCTGGTAGAAACCTTTAAAAAGAAGTAGGAATATAAAAACAGTGCAGGGAATATAATTAAAAAGCCTCATAAGCCATTTCAGACTTACAGAATTTCTTGCTTCGTTGTCTCTATGTCTTACTAGGAGTAAGTTCTATGACTTACTGGGAGATGCATGTGCTTTGGCTCAGTAACAGCACAGTGAATGCTTCTCACACTTAAAGGAATTCTGCCATCAGAGCAAATGATGAAACGTGGATAATATTCATCCAACTTTGAAATCACAGATCTCACCTCTTTTGGTGGAAGCATTTGTTTCAATGATTTTTAGATGATGGAGATCTAATGTGAGATAGATTTTTGTTTGTTTATTCCTTACTATAAGCAGAAAAGATGTTAGCCATATCGATCATATTGGGCTTGACAGTGGAATTTTTCTGTGCAAATTTTATGGTTCAGGTTCCTGTCTGCAAGAGTGTTGTCCAAGTCTCTATTGTTGATTACATCAGCATTAGCTTCTGGGGCAAAGATGAGTTCAGTGAGCTGGGTGTTTGAAATCCAAATACTACAAGACTATGCAGAGCTATATTGCAGCTCCCTTCTGTTCAGTGAGCTTTATTTCATCTCTACCGGGAACTTCTTGTTTCAAACTTATAAAAGAGAAGCCTGAGATCTAGTCCTTCATAGTGGGACCTTGCAGTAGGATTAGGTGCCTCATGGGACTGTGGCAATAACTTATAGCCTTAGGTCTGGGCATGTTGTTCCTGCAACAGGCTAAACACTATATCCAACATTTTCTTCTTCATCTGGAAAACATGCAATAGGGAGTTGGAAGGGAAAACGGGAAGGAATGATGGATACTTCCTAAATTTTTAGCCAAGATTATTCATTGTTGCATAAATTCTGACTATACTACTCCTCATCATCTGTTTTTATGAGGGAATGCAAATATATATTGATTATCTGTCACCTTTAAGTGAGGATTAGATTCAGGGTTTGTCACAGATTTCTATTAATCAGTTAAGATGACAAGTAACAAAAACGACAGCATGTTGTTGGGAACAAACAGCAGGCAGCATGTACTGCCGTTTGGCAGCTTGAGTTCAAGTAAACTTGACAATGATTTCCCCTTTATAAACACATAATCAATTCTTTCATGTTATACAGTTTTCCATTTATGATAATCTCTTTCTGTATGTTTTTAATTTATGCATTTTACGTGTGTACTCAAAGTGTACTGGAGCCAGAACAATCATTGTCATTGCATGTTGTATTCAGTACATTTTTTTGTAACTTCAAATGCGTTTTCCCCTTCTCCTTCTATTGACAGCACAATATTGTATGTGTCTCCTGTAGACCTCTTTCATCCTTTGACGGGCGCTGTTAACTTCCTGTCAAATTGGTATAAGTTGCACACCCAAGGACCTCGTTACTGTGGGGATAGTATTGAACTAAAAATATGAATGGGAGGAGTGCAAAATTGTTCTGAAAAAAGTTGGGTATTTTTGTCCAAAGACGCTGAATTTGTGTGTTTGGGATAAGGAAGAAGAAATCAGAGCATCTAGCAGATTTTGTGTTCAAATAAGATCATGTATTATTTCTTTGATAAAACATATTATACATATTCCATTACACAGATATTCCAAATCTGGGAAAAAGGGTGGTATTGTGATAGTTATGTTACAATTTCATTATGTTACAATTCCAACATATTTGTTTTCTCAGGAAGAGTTGGCATATTTTTTTAAAAACTGATATTTATTAATCAGGCTGTTAAAGTTACGAATACATGGACTATTGTGAATACTGAATCTTTTATCCTGTGCTCCTGTATACGCATGCATGTGTATTTTGGTGTGTGGGATTGTGTTTGACTTAAGACTTTATCAACAATTAATTCAACTAATCAAAATTAGGACTTCAGTTGAGCAATGCATATTGATTGAAAAGTTGTATGTAAAACATTGCTGATAAGAAACTCATGTAAAAATGCTTTTAAAATTCGCTTAAGCATACTTTCAGTAGTTCTGCATAATTTTTGAAGCTAACTTAAACATGCCTTAAACATGCCTAAACATGTCTAATGCCTCCCCATATCCCTCCAAGTAAGAATAGTTTTTCTTTGTGAAGTAACTTAAATATTTCAATAATATCCCCATTTTATAGTCCTGTAAGTCAATATATTTCTGTGATAGATTAATTAATATTTTACTAGATGTTTTAGATGGTATAAAAAAGGTGCCTTCCATAATACTATGGATCATAACCCATGGAGTCACCTTTTCCTAGGTGCTGTATACAGAGAGTACCTTGCAAAATATTGCTATATTGCATTGCATTTTTTTCTTTCCTTAGTTTAATATGAACTAGTGGCTTTTTCTTGCTGTTTTTGCTGTTACTCTGCACTAAACTGTCAATTTCAATATTTTCACATTTACCTCCAAATCCATTTTCTGAAGACTGTTTAATTTGAAATGACCATCATATGCTTCCTTCCTCTCAAACAGTTTTTCTTCCTCCCCTTCAGCTTTTTCCTCATCTTAAAAGCTCTATTTATCCAATCTCTCCTGTGATTTAGCTAGGCAATTTAAAACCATTTACATTAATGCAAAAGGGACTTATAAAATGTTTCACATTATTAAATTCAAATACCATGGATATAGGATGGCAGGAATTAATTTAGCAGGTGAGCAGTAGTGGTGCAAGAATGGAGATTTAGCACAGATGGATGGCTACAGTAAGGTCAGACAGCTAAAGAAAGCAAGCAGGAGAGAGCTTGTTTGGGAAATAAGGGTATCATTGATTTACAAGGAAGGCAGGCAGTGCTGTCTAGAAAAGGAGTCTTGGAAAACATAAGCCTGAATTAGAAAGTTAAAGATTTTCATCAAAAGGAGAGACACTGGAGAGAAATGACCTTGGATTAAAATAACCTGAGAGAAAGAATGAATGCTCATCACAAAGAATGGATACTTGTCACAAGTAAACAGAGAAAAGCAGGAGACACAACTTGCAATACAGGGTTTGAGCTCCCTGATCATGGTAACTCCTGCCTCCTTAGAGTTCAGTCTGACCTAGGTGATTTGGAAATTTTCTTCCTCTTTTTTTTCTTTTTTTTTTCTCTTTCCAATTTTCTAATCAAGATTCCCTTGCTTTCTTACAAGGAGAAGAAAATAATATATACCTCTTCTGCTGGCAGAAGACAGGGAGTTGTTGTCCGTATGCCATTTGTGCTGGCTTAAACATTTTGCTGCAAACACTGAAGAAATGTTTTTTCATGACAAGCCAAACCACAATTCTTTTACAGCACTTTAAATCAAAGGAGATAGTCTTTAAAAGAAATAATATTTATGCAATCTTAAAATGTACCTTTAAATGCATTTTAAAAGTATTTAATCTACTTAATTAAAGTATTAGATGTTTAAAAGCAATTAATCTATTAAATTAATCTATTAAAAAGAGGAGAAACAAAACAGCAAAATTACTTTACGATACTTCATATTACTGCAGGAACAGCAGTGATATTTTGAGCC
>JAVCKT010098921.1:0-10331 GCA_032273925.1 Rhynchotus rufescens | reverse complement strand
AAAAAAAAAAAAAAAAAAAAAAAAAAAAAAAAAAGGAAAGAAAAAAAAAAAGCAGTAGACTTCATTTATTCTGCTGCTCATGGTAGGGTTTGTTTCATTTCAAAAACCCAGTCATTCTGCAGCCTGCAACGGTGCTGTCTGTCAGCTCACTGCAAGAGCTGAAGCCCACTTTGTTACCCACTTTGAAGCACAGAGAGGTAAAATGGGACTACCTGAACCGTAACGTGGCTGGAATACCAAAGTTAGCACTCCTATATAGTATAAAGGTGCCGTCCTTATATAATTGTTATGGGTGGTGAGAACTCCTACATTTAACAGGACTGGAAATACAGTGGCAACTCCTGGCATCAGTATTATGCTATGCAAATGACATATGTTATTTCTGAAGGCTGAAGTTTAAAGTAAGAAAGGATTGGAATTGGTGCCAGGTGCCGGTTTACGTTCAGTTGCTTCATTAAATTAAAGGTACAAAGATTCACAGAGATTTCTAGCCTGATTAAGTTCAGTTGTTAAGTCTCTATTCACAATATAAAATTATCAATGTATTCATCCAAGTCTAAGAAAAGCAGTCTCTACTAAGAAAGCACTTTGAAGTAGTAGTTTTTTAAAAGCTGAAATGAAGAAGATACTGCTGTTTTACAGTTGTTATTATACAGTTATCATCCTTATTAAGCAGCATACACCAAAATCTGGAATCAGATGAAAAGGCCAGTTCCACAGAACACCAGTTCCCTGCTGTCTACAGGTCTAGAAAAGAAAGTAACTAGATCATCAGGATCCTGATGCATAATCTGAATGGAAGAAGCAGTATTTAGCATATTAACCATTTTGTGGTCAAATTTATTAGCCTGAAAACAAAACTCAAGCACATGTTCACACTACATTCCTACTAATCTGTTATCACAAACAGAATTTAGATATCATAGATTAAGTCAACCTTAGAAATTCTGAAGCACATTGTAATACATATTTTACCACTTCCATAAAGACATTAGAAATAATTATTTTAAAAATGCATTGTTTCAGTTTGGTCACAAATAACAGTGGCTCAATGTCACTGATAAAAGGCATTGCTATGGGTTTTCTTTCCAGCTATGTTATGGATCATCATCTGATGCCACCTATTCAGCTCAAACAAGAGGCAGAGAACAAACAGCCCAGCTCCTCTTCCTCTTTTCCTTTGGGGCAGCCCAGCATGTTGATTACCATCACATTCTTGTGATATACCAGCGACAGTGTGTGAATACTACAGATAACTAGCCAAGCAAAACAAGGTCATAAGTTTGATACAGTGACATTTCTTTGTCTACAACAGGCCACAGTGAGCCTCTGACATCAGGGAGAAAACTGTAACAGGAAAGGTTTGTGGATGGAGCTGATGATATGGAAAACAGATGGCAGAAGCCTGTCAGAACTTATAAAGAGATAACACTGAGCAAACATATCATGTAAAGGAGTAGAGGCATCTTACAAAAATTGATATGTCCTCTAATGATTTTTGTCTTCATTTAGAGAATGTCTTTTCAATTCAAAGAATCCCTGCCTGCAAGTTTGTGAGTCTGAACGTATTAACAGAGATTTTGTAGATTTAGTTTTTTCCTTCCAATGTGTTATTTATTACAAATGTAGTAAGAGTATAAAAACAGTGAATTAGACACAATCCTACCTTCAGCGTTAGATAGTGGAAAGCCTTCTAGTTAAGCGTACATGATCTAGATCTATTTAAGAGCACTGACAACAGGATTTTCATTTCTTCTTGGTCATATCAGTGTTCTTCTGTAGTGTCACAAACAGCAAAACATGAACATTACTTAATTTTAACATCTAGAAGACTTAATCTGACAACCTGTCTTTCTTTCTTAGACCTTGCAACTACTCCAGAGTCAAAATGAAATACCAAAAAACGTATTTCTACCTGGAAATATGCAGGTCCTTCCATCTGTAGTTATGTTGTCTTCAGAGGTCACGGTTGGTTTCTGGAAAGAAATGAAACTCAGTTTGCAGTTTGTTGTAACTTGAGTTTTGCTGCAACTGGTTTGAAGTGGGAGCCTCTGAAAGAAATTAAGGAATCACACTGTATATACCCCTGTTCCATCATCTGTTATGCCTATGATTCATTCACTTCAGAAGTTCGTGTGATAGCTGCCAAAGCTTGTTCAGCAGGACACCTGAACCTCCGTGCTATAATAGGAGCCAGTTAGTTTGACAGGGATAGAGTATTTCTGTCTGAACGCTCTCAGCTCACAGGCTGCTTGCCACATCGCACAAGGCTTGGTGCTATTAACTCACCACTATTATAGGAGTATTTGTAAGTAATAGTAATATGGGGTCAGAAACATTCCTAAAGTTGTTGTCTTTATCTTGTCGACTGGATTTTTTTTTTGTGCTTACTGTCCTAAAAAGCGAATTGTGCATAGTACTGTCTCTGCTATTATTAAAATGACATAACCCACAGAAGTGAACAGTGAACCTTGGTTGTGCTTAAAGCAGTGTGGTCTTACTGTGTAAAAGCCTAGTCTTAGGCTTAAAGCTTGTCCAGCTGGACATGGGTAAAATCACGGCCAGCTGTTCAGAGGTACTTAAACCCTGGACTCGGTGACTGTCCTTAGATACAGAGAGAAACTGTTTCTGGGTCAGTGCAGATACTCCTGTCTCCCTGGGAACTTCCTTTGGAACTGGACAATAAGCCGGGCTTGAATTTAGCACTACCTGGCCTTGGTTACCAGCACTGCAGTTGGTTGTTTAAAGCTGGATTCGCTCCTGAAAGATCCCGCCGTAGTTCCTTCTGGATTGTGCCAGCCACACTCAGTGGCCAGATGTGGGACGTCTATGAAGAGGACCAAGTTCATGGCAGTGCTGGTCCATATGCTAGGATCTTTGTGTTTAATATAGTAATAGCCCATTTTCAAAGAATCTCCATCAGAACATTGGGGACCATCCCATGAAGCCACCTTTTGTAGACCTGATGCACATCCTGCTGCTTTCTGGTTGTGCCTGACGGTGCAAAATAGTGCATCCCTGCAGACAGCACTTCATGCTTTCATTTACCTTACAAGTTTGAACACGTGCTCATAGCTGAAGGTTTAAACAAATGCTATCTATTTTCATCAGCTAAACCAAAAAACTGTTCCAGATTTCTTCTTTTGAAATACCTGGTGATGTGGTTGAGGTTCTTTCTGTATCTGTCTTACACAAGCTGCATTATGTCAGTTCAAAACAACTGTAAAACTTGTGTCTGAATTCCCTGCTTAGTTTCATTTTCCATGACTCCGGTCCGTCTTTCCTTCTTCCGAAAAACCTTGCTGTGCCTGCAGCTGAGCTGGTATCTTCCTGTACCCCAGCAGTTTCTGGCTGTTGCAAGAGATGTATGGGGCTGCAAGCAGTCAGGAGAAAATGTCACACTTCATTTTAATGTTAATTGTTATCCTTGCAAACTTTCATATACACATCACTTCATTTTTATGATAGGTATCCTGAAATAAATGTGGCAGCTATGGGAAAACAGTTACTCATATGTATAAATATTTATAGGATCCATTTTTTGCTTCTGCTCTGAATCACCCGGAACAATTTATCACCCAGCACTTCACAAGGTGAGTTCATCTTTCTTGATGGAATCTGGTGAACAGCAGTAGGAACTGAGATAGTCCCTACTTGTCTCACCATCCCAGTAACTAAAGGATAACATATTAGTAGCTCATTTTGCGACCGTCAGTTGTCTCACATTCTGCTGTGCTTCAGGTCTTATCTTACATTTTCATCTCTACCCACTTCATTTGCAAAAAAAAGCCTCCTACCTCATTGCAAACAGAGCTATTTTCATCCTTCTAAATGCTTACAGAATTCATACAGTGTAAAATATTCTAAAGAGATGAATTACCTGTCATCATACTTTATTTAAATGTATTGAGAGTTTTTCATCCCCTTCATTCAAGTCTTTTTGGCTCCAGTCGTTGATTCCATAACTGTTTTGTATCCCCTCCTATACTCTTCCTCCCAGGTACTGATGCTTATTTAAAGGTGTTTCCATGCTAGGAAACATAGCACATAGTACTTAAAATAACCATTGAGTGCTATGAGCTAATCTGCTTTCCTGGCTGCAGTGCTCGTCAGCTGCAGCCAGCTGAGGAATCTGGTTTATGGCCCTGCTATTAGCTGCTGAGAGCTCTGTGATTTTCGCTCTTGAGCAGCTAGAGGAGACGTGGCCTCCATGCCTTATACACTTCCATAAGTGTATAAAACGGCGTCATGGATGGTATTTATGAAGGACACTACTTCTGAAACCTTTCTAAATAAGAATAATAAAGAACCATAAGCATCAGTGCTCTGGGAGAACTATGAAAACCTGGACAACCAGGCTTAACAGCTCCTTCACCCATTTCTTCACCTCTTCATCCTTTTTTTTTTTTCTCATCCTTCTCCAGAGATCTTCAGCAAAACAAAATCTGTGTATCTCATAGGGTTTTAGAGTCTCTTTTTCCCTATCCATTTGTATGACGGAGTCCATACATCCTTCTATAAAAAACCAAGAGCACTACAGATATACAGATGTCACACAGCATTTGGTTGGCCTACTTTCCAGGACTTTTCAGTGAGATTAGTGATTTTCAGGACCGCTGTGGATGTTATAAACACGTACTGGCTGTTGACCAGCTGATCAGCTGGGAGACAATGTGTTAAGCCTGTTTGCTTGACTGATAGCTACTCTGTCCTATCTCCTCCAGGACAGATTTCTGCATCTTGAAGGTCAAAACGTCTTTAAGAAGCTCCTTCTCATTTTAAACAAAATGAAACTTTGCCAAGTTTTGGGAAGTTGTCCTTCTTTCCTTGAAAGTGGAATTTCTTCCTACTCCAGCCAAGTCATTCTTTCAGGGCTGGAGATAGGTATCATAAATTCCATTCTAAAAATGAAGATCACTGTCTAATGACTCAGCAGAGCTAAAACCAGGAAATTTATCCTATCTGACAGGGAAGATCCCTAGAATTCCAGTGGGACATTCAGCAATTATTTCATGACATTAAATCGCCTAAAATCTCACTTGCGGTACTCATATATAAGAAATGCCCTATCTTTTCATCATTTTTATCTCAGGTGCTAACTTACTTAATGGACAAACTGTTTAAATATCAGTTTGATACATAATCCTGTCTTTTAACCCTGTTTTCTCTTTTCATTTTTCTGAATTGAAACAATAAAACTGTGAGGCTTATTTTCTCAGAACGAGGTGAGTACTTTCCTACTAGAGGAAATGCACAGGTATCTAGGCCCGTTCCTTCCCTGCCAGCTCCCTGCTCATTTGGGCTTCAAGAATCTTAGCCACGAGACTCTCTTGGGTTGTTTAAGGAGGCTGGTGTCTATCTGGGACTAAGGAGACCACTAAGTAGTAGGTTAAGTGGATGATCTAACCATTCTTATGATTCCAGCACCATATGGAGTTGGATTAGAACGAAATAAAAAATAGGCCCATTGACCTAAACTGTTATTTGCAAAATCCACAGCATATATGGACTCTTATGCCAATTTCAAGCTTTAGTGGAATTTATTCGGCATGGCCTTTATACACCAGTAAGTAAAAAATAATGCTGCATAAATTGCATTCATGCTTGTATCCTATCTGAAACCCACCTTCAATTAGTCTACATTTGATCTTTCATAAAGATAGATACAGCTTAAAATATCACGGGTCACAATGGGGAGCAATACAAGCTAGATACCTAGAACGCGACCAGAATTACTGAAACATCTTGTGAATTCTAACCTCAAATTTAACCTCTTTTCAGCATTAAAACTGCTACTGTAATATTTACTGTAATATTGTCTTGTATATGTTTCATCTTGCTATTTTGAATTTAACTGCAGGTTAGTGGAAAAAAAAAAGAAGAATCTCTTTAACCAATTACTCCACGATAATGGAATAGTAATATTTGCAATAAAATTCAAGGGATTAAATATTGCTGAACAAATGTTTTTTGTGCCATCAGCTTTCCTTCCAGGGATGCCGAATCTTCTCATGGAGCTTTGGAGAAGTTTGTGGTTGCGAGGAGCACAAGGGCTATCCCAGACACTCAGTCACCTGCCGTCCTGCTCCCGCTCTCCCCGCTTGCCTGAGTCACACTGCACATGTCCAGAACCATTGCAGGCGCTGCACAGAACCAGCAGAACTGCCTCTGCGTATGACTTGAGAAAGTTTTGCTTTCCAAGGGTGGAGAGTTTTGTATCTTCCTCACAATCCTATTATCCCACATATGGCATATCAGTTCTTTCTTTCTAATCTTTTGACTGAAAAATGTAGATAAATATAATGTGGTCTACTTGGGCTATGTTGACAAACGTGCAAATGAGGTTTTTCACAGGTTTTTTTTTAACATCATTGTTACAGAGATACAAGGAAGAGAAATTTGGGAAACATTTGAAAATTATTGTAATGTCTTATTGCAATGTAAGTGTCTTTTATTACTATAGCAACAGCATTATTCTGGTTCTGGTTACAGATACGACAGGTTTTATCATTCTACTTTTTTCCTCAGTGTTTCCAAAACACTTCATAATGAAACAACACATTCCAGGTCAACTACCATCGGAAGAAGGGTTTGGTCAAAATTTGGACGAAACCCATTTAACAGTTTGGAATTTTATACCTGTCCTTTTATTCCTAAAGAAAAATGGTGGATTGTTTTTCTCTCTCTTTTTTTTTTCCTATAAAGAGATATATGAAAAAAACAGTGACATGACATTGAAATATTTCAGTAAAGAGTTCTTTATAATAAAATCTTGAAAAAAAAAGTCAATCTTGCAGATATTTATATGCCATTCATGTGAAAAGTAAGCTCAGCAGAAGGCCACTGCAGTTACTGTCTGATACCTTTGTGTAGCTGGCATACTAATGCTCAGTGAAGAGCAGGATATCAGGGAAATAATTATTTTTTTGTGCATCTGCAAAAGAAAAAGTCAGTAGCATAATCTGAGAACAGTGTCAGCTAGCAAACATTTGATGTTTACACAGTTTGGGTTTCTAAAATGAAGGTAAATTTATTATTATCTTGATGGTTCTCCAGTTAGTCTCATCTATATATGACTATTGTATCACTGATTGACTGTTTTTCTTGAGATAAAAAAAAACAAAGGAAAGGTTTTTAAAGTGCTGTCACTGATTTTTAACCAATTTTTATGTCAAAATATTATGTAACTCAAATGTTATTTTTATAGCTTTATTGTTTTTCATAGCACTTTGCGTGTTTTTGAAAAACAGTGTTTTCTTTTCTGAAGATGTATGATATCAGCACTTTTGGGTTCTGGATTTTACTGTCACTCTGAGGATACAATAGACTTTTTTTTTTTTTTAACTAAAAGGTAGCTATATAAGATATACAGTGCACCCTGAAGACGTTTTGTTCTACAGCTATAGTGAAACATTGCTCTTGGCTCTAGTGATAAGATCAATAATCAAAAATGCAAACAGAGGCATGAAAATTTTGCTCTTGTTTCTAACCAGGGAAAATAATATGAAATACTGTGTTGTGGGACAGTGAGATGAGCTCACTGAAGGTGAAGATCTGTCATTGCCCAGGCCCTCCTCTCCCACGGGATAACTGCTGTGGTGTATTTGACCCCTATTTTTGCTGCATATCAGTAGATAGGGGGAAAATTTCTTCACCCTCAACCCTAGCAGAAGCACTCTTCAGTCAGCCCTGCTATTGTGAGACACTAACATAAAATAAAATATATTAAAAGATTCCAGCTTTTTAATGACGCCTGGGTGTTGCAGTGCCCAGGAAGAGCACACGTTACCCTTCTGGCCGTGCTGGAGAGCGGCTGCTGACTCAGGCCTGCACGTTGACCTCTCCGAGGCCTTCGGTACGGTCACTTACACAGCTCCATTACGCGTGTTACAGAACCGTAACCTGCCTGCGTGAGATCATCTAGTTATTTACCTTCTAACTCACTCTTCAGATGGACGTATGAGCCCGTCTGCCAGAGGCTGTCACTCATGCTTTCCCTTGGGCATACGGGAACTCTCAGAATGAGAAGACATGTTTTCTACATGCTGTGAAAGATGACTTTAATACATATTTTATATCTAAAGGAGCGAATATGGTTAGTGTAAGACTAGGAATGTTAATCTTTTTATCTCTAGATTTAAGATTTCAATATTTATACTTGAATTAATATTTTTGCATTAAAAATATAACACATTGATAAAACATCTCCAAATAACTGTCCACGTCTGGGTTCCACAGTACGAGGCAGACATGGAAAATACAAGAGTGAGTGGCTTCAAAAATAGTTAAGGGCTTGAAGCCTTGGTCATAACAGGAAAGGCCGAGAGAGCTGGGACTATTCAAATTGGAGAAAAGTTTCAGAGGGATCTGAACAATAAATCAATGTATAAATATGTGATGTTTGGGGAGCAGAGAATACAGAGCCAGAGCCTTTTCAGTGAAAGGGGTCAAGGAGGCAAGAGGCATGAAACACAAGAAATTCCATTTAAAAAACAGAGAAAAGCTTTTCTGCTATGAGGGTGATTCCATACCAGAAGAGATTGCTCAGAGAAGCTGTGAACCCACTGTCCTTGGAGATATTCAAACTCAAGTGGATTTTGCCCTGAGCAACCTGCTGTGGTTGCCCCTACTTTGTGTACAAGGAGTATCAGATGATTTCCAGTGTCCCTTCCAACTACAGCAATACTGTGACCGTTTTTAAAGCACACATTTGAATTACAAGCAAACTCTGATACAGAAAGATTACTGGGAAATGCAAATGTTTAAAAGCACACAGCAACACAAAAGTCATATAATTATTAACCATTTTCTCATAAATTATGTACTTTGCAGAATTTCTGTATAGAGAATAACTGCAGGTAAGGAATTATTCTGAAGTAAATCATTCATGTTGTTGTTCAGTAGCTTCTTCTTTTCCATATTTGACTGGTAATTTCCCAGCAGAAGAAGCTGTACCAAAACTGTTTATATGGATCTAAGGACAGCTTTGTGTGAAAATCCTTTTCTCCTCTTCTCAAAGTCATATTATTTCTTACTGATAAAGTTTTACAGCCAGCTGAACCACATTGACATTGTTCTTTGCATTTTATTTTTGGGCTATAGGTTAAGTGTTTCAAGAAATTTTTGAAAAAATAACATTAATCTTGTATTTTGCCTTTGTATTTTACTTGATTCAAAATATTGATATTCAAATTCTATAAACGGTTGCATTTTCTTTGTCAAATAAATCAATCTTGTTGTATGGTTGTGGTCTTCCTTAGTTCTACGCATAAAGTGGATGTGGCACTTATGATTTGTGGCACTCCCTGCTTTGTTTGTGCAAAGTCAGATTCTGAAAATCTTAGATCCCTCTGATTTCATCAGTTCTTTGCCCTGTGTGAGTTTTTGCCTGATGAATTGGCAATATGCTCTTCCCTTTTCACGGCACTGCAGCTTAGCTGAGTTTTCTGATACATTTTTAGCAACTCAGTGCCTTCATTTGAAATGAATCCATAAGTACATTGTGTAGAGATTATTTAAAATCTATTTATATGATCAGTGCTTTTAAATGTTACACTTCGCACTGCACTTGAGCTACATTAGAGCTATTCTACTTGTCTTATCCACTACAGTCTGCCAAACAGAGTGGTGGAAAGAGAGACTTTTACTCTATATGGATCTCTCTTCTTGGAGTATTTAGCTCACATGGAGTTCAGAAAGGGCAGTTTTGCCTTCCTCTTGTCTAAAGACGGCAAGGGCAGAGCTGTCAAAGTTACTCTCTGATGCAACCCAGTGAGTGCGAGTCTCCTAGAAAGCAGGAAGCTGTGGATGTCACAGCCACGGCTGTGATTTTGCATGCCAGGCTCCTGTTTTTCTGATCTATAAAGACCAATGGGCTTCATGTGAATAGAAAAGATTGTTAGAGAAAGCAATAACAAGTATCAAGCCTTTTAAATATGCCATTGAGTCCTATTTGATTTTTGGCATTTTGGTCTATAGCTCAGTAACAATAAGTGCACTGACAATTTGTTTGTTTGTTTATTTGCTTTTAATGGAATGCTATTTGCAGTGCAAATCAGAAGTTATAATCTGAATACTAGCTCGACATCCACAGAGCATTTATTCATGCATAAATATGAGGAGTCAATGTGAAACAGTAGTGCTCAGTTCGGTGACCAGAGTTCTAGAAGCTGATTTTGAAAATGTGGCCCTTTACATATAACAGAAATCAAAAAGATACTGTTTAAGTGTACAGTGTCTGTATTCAGAGTCACATAAAGAATCAGCTGGGTTACCTATTTGGCCTAATATAAATATAAATACTTAGCAGGTCGATGAGGTCTCTTAACCTA
>JAVCKT010098920.1:0-10331 GCA_032273925.1 Rhynchotus rufescens | reverse complement strand
GAGAGAAGCAAGGAACATTAATACTTTATCCACGGAATCTAAAAGCAAAAAAAATAAATACACGTCTGTTTAAACAAAGTTTATTTCAAGTATCATAGAAAACCACAAACACCATCAAATAAGGCTTTATAAAACAAAGGACACCAAGAAAATACACATAGAAATTCATTATAAATGTACTAGCACTGTTAAGTACCGTTCTCTCCTCACATTAGACACCTCATGGTAACACCCTTTTGAACCGATGTCTGCTAACTGCAGTTGTAGTAAATTCACTTGCAAGACTGGTCCTTGTCACTATAGTTAATTCCTGCATTCCTTACTCAAGCAAACTCTTCAGAGTTATTCTGATGACCTTAACCTAAGAAAGAAATGGAAGACTGGCCTTGGATCATAAGCACTTCAGTTGCTCTATCTATATGCAGCTGGGGACCATGATTCTCTTTTTACATTGGTTCTAGTCAAGAATCTAATAACATAGTTAATAATAATTAAGTCAATTAAAAAGAGAGTTCCATTTACTGATTTTGGCTAATCAGGTGAATGCCTGTAACATCACACAGAATCACAGAATCCTAGAATCGTTATGGTTGGAAGAGATCTTCAAGATGATCAAGTCCAACCACAAACCCATCACCATCCTGCCTGCTAAACCATGTCTCTAAGTGCCTCATCCACACGTTTCCTGGACACTGCCAGGGACAGGGAATCCACCACTGTCCTGGGCAGCCTGCTCCAAGGTTTCACCACTCTTTCTTGTAGAAATTCTTTCTAATGTCTAACCTGAACCTCTCCTCTGCAGTTTGAGGCCACTTTCTCTTGTTCACATAGTAAGTCTGTCATCACACAACAGTGTCTTTTGAGTATTCACAGTTATTTTTCCTTATACTATTTGATATTCAAACTATTTTAATTAATGCATTTCACATTGTCCTTGCAGTTGTTTGGTTATGAAGAATAAGTTAGTGCATCCTTTACTTCATTGACCTGAGAAATATACCCACTTCATTCAGCTGTGCAGGTTGGAGTGCAAGGTTCTGCCAAACAGACAGCTGAGGTACAAACTGATTTTTCATAAACTCCCAATTCCCACTGACACTAACAGAGTTTGGAAGCTGTGCAATACATGAAAGTTATATTTGATTGTCTCATCTTAGTTCCCTCTTGGACGCCACACAAAATGACTGAAGAAAACTGTCACTAAGCAAGTAGCAGACCAAAAAAACAATAAAAAGGCACGAGTGTACTGAATTTGTGTACTCGTTGCTATTCTCACATCATGCTAACATTAATAGATTTTTTCAGATAAATTCATCTGCAGTTTGAACTCCAACTACATTCAACTGCAGGAACAACAAAATAAATTATTGGCTTAAATACAAGCAGGTGCAGGTCTTCATCTCACATCATTCTGCTGATTCCAGTTACTTTCAAACAAATTCTTGGAGGATTCATGAAACTGAATTACAGAAGAACAGAATGAGGAATCAGCACTTACTATGCCTTCCAAATTTATTTTATCCTATGTTTGCAATGCATAATTTACACTGCATTCTCATACTCATGTAGACCACAAGGTATAAGAGTGCCAAAACCAGATGCTGAATGTACTGTGGAAAGCTTCATGAATGGTAGGTAATATGTCATTTTTATGTCTTTTTGTTATAATGCTTCCTTATCACTTGATCATTATTTCAAATAACAAACTAGTTTTTATCAGGACTTGAGTTACATACATATTTACATAAGATCAGCCTAAGACCAGAAGTTTCCTACCTTAAATCATTCTAAGAATGAAAATAACTAAAATGTCTTCCCTGAAGAAAAAAAAAAGTAAAAAAAAAAAAAAAAAAAGTAAAAAGAACCCCCAAAACCTGTGGCTTGTATCTAAGTGTCATCTAGGACAATTATTAACTTAAGAAATATAAATTTTTAGATTAATGATTCAATAGCACAAAAGAAACACAGGAAAAATCTCTAAGCTGCAGTGTATTATATGAGCTTAATTATGAAATCCCAACAAATAATTCCTTTTACAAATAGCAATGCAGCACCTTTGAACAGATACTCAATCAAAAAAATAGATTTGTTGAAATGAAGAAAATGGTCCTGTGTAAGTTGGACTGTAATTATAAATCAGCTCTTTTGTTTCTTCTTCTTTAGTGGGAAAGCTGTGCAGGCTCCTCCGGGCTGTAAAATATTTCAAAAATACAGATCACTTCTCTGTTATCATCCTTGGTAATGTATTTCTTGGCAAAGTAAGTTATGCTCTATAGCATAACAGTACACATAACTACAGTAGCTATTAGGTATACAGGAAAAGAAAGTCGGTCACAGCAGTATTTTATTACTGGAGATGGAAGAATTTCCGTATTAAATAGGAAAGAAGTTGTGATACATTGGCAGTTCTCACAGCACTAGGGGAAATGTATTAGAATACAGGCCTCCTGAAAGCTGCACTGCTGGTACAGACTGATCTGGTGAGGATACCAAAACCTGGTTTGATTTGTCATGGGCACAATCCTATTCAAGACAAAATTAGTAGCAGATGCGTACGAGAAAGCAATTTCAACAGAATGGTTTAGTTAGCAAACAACCATATCTAATAATTTTATACATATATATAAATGTCAGTTGAAAACAGTTTGCTTCATCGCCTTGCAGTTTGGTTTAAGGACAGGAGAAGGCTTTCTGCCTACCTAGCTTCATAAAGAAGGGAGGGAAGGGAGAAAATCACCTCCTGTAACATTATGGCATTAGTTGGATTATCTGTCCACTGATTTGGGAGGGGAATAGCTACCAAAACACACCTTTGATATCTTCGAAAGAATTGATATGTGAGATGAAGACTATATATATACAATCAACATAGGTTTGCTCTACTACAAGGACAGCAGATGCAAAAGTTGGTGACCACATCAGTGTGGTATTAAGCACAAGCTCATTATGTGTGTCTCCACACGTGTATGTATTCTTAACTACACATATATATGGGCCATATACTATGTCTCAGCATAACTTGCTAGCACAGGGGTGGTGCCTGCCCTGCCACATTGATCTACTTGGCTAATGGCCAAAACAAGCATGTAGCAAAGTGCAGACAGACACTAGAGAACATATTGCATCCCAGTATTACTCTCCAAAGGAAAACACACTGATCTTATGCGTTCTCCAGCTCTCCCTCTTTATATCTGTATCCCCAAAGGACCTTATTAAAAATGAAAAAGCTATTCAAGAAGTTTACGGATATGGAGAATGAGGAATTTTTCCTGATTTTCTCACATTTTTGCAAAGCAGGGCAGGACTGCAGTACACAAAAAAGCCTTGAACTTGTGTAAAGCACTATCTTTATTTCTGTACTCTCTCTAACCAGGTCAGCACATGTTGTACTACGTTAAAGCACCACATGCCTTCTTTGTGCTATTCTTTTGATCACAGATTGATCCATAGATCAAACTCCATCAGGCTATTACTTATGGACTTTACAAATTTCAAAGACAGTCAATTTGAAGATTGCAGTGACTGGAATAAAATAAGTTTGATCACTTCAAATAGTTCTGTATACTTATATTCTGTATGTATACTTCTTATAGTGCTTATTTAAACTTATTTATAGCAAATGGACAAAGTATTCTTTTTCTAAAAACTATCATTTTACCCAGACTAGTTGCTTACAGGTTCTTAGGATATAAACAAATAACTTACAAGCTCAGCAGAACAAAAACATCTTGAGCAGCCTGGCAGCTATAAACTGTGTTCACCCTTTGGCAGCCCTTTGACATATCTCTGTACTTTGCTCAAGCAGCATCTATAATCTTGGTGCTACGGTTTCGAAAGCAAAGCTAAGAATACATTTAATGACAGAAACTCAAGTCACTAGCCTCTGAAAATTACAAATGGGGCACTTCTTTTCCTTATTTCACTGTCTTTATGAAACAAAACAAAACAAATAAAAACAAATAAAAAACATAAAATTCTTTTTTTTTTTACTTTCGTAAACCTATCAAGCTTCTACATTAAGCTTCTCATATAGCAGTAAGAGGTACTGAACTTTGACAGAAGAAAAATGAGTCTTTTTCTTCAAGGATGTTTACTAATACTTCACTCAAAAAACTGACATGGAGTTTTTACCTTCGTTAATGAAGAACTCAGCCATGTAATATGCTGCTCTTACAGCCAATGGGGAATGTGGAATGCCTGATGAGTTCTTCCATTCATAAGCATTTTTCTCTGGATGCCATTGGATACCATAAATTGGGTATTTGTAAGCTGCAACAAACACACTCGTCACCAAAGCACGTGAGATTTTTGCCTTAAAGTGATATGCTTAATCTTATTGCAAAAGGAATTTAAAGTCTAAGTTATGGAAACATCACACTGCTGCCAAAGGAAAGAGGGAAGTTGATGTTAACTCAATACGATGAATTGATTTCCTCATACAATAAATGAGGTAGAGAGCATCTTAGGAGAGCCAGCATGAGCAAACAGAGGCACGCTGCATGGATTCATTTCCTTACCTTCCATGGTAGACACAAACTCTAGTTGGTCAGCGGTGTTAGTGGTCAGAACATTATAGAAGTTACGTAGCTTCTCATTCTTTGTGAAATTCTGTGATAAGGAAAATAATAATAGTAATAATAGTAGTAGTAGTAACAATAATAATAATAATAATAATAATAAAGGATGTGTTATTTGCTCATTCATTTCTATTTTTAAACAGAGCAAATGTATTTGTGTTCATGAAATAAAATGATCAAATACCTGCATGGACAGGCTCCACACATGAAAGTTTGATGTCAATGGTTCGGTAGCAAATGCATGTAATATATCATTAGGGAAATTCTTGAATAACCTACTGTTTTTTGCACCTATTACAAATTAAAAAAAAAAAAAAAGAAAAAAGATATCCTCAGTTACCAGACTGCTACTGATAGGAGACAAAATTACTAAAACATTGTTTCTATAACACAAAATCATAATTTAACAGGATGATTGCTAGAATAACTCCAATGGGTTTCCAGCATACTGCTTATGACTCTCCTCCAGTTGCTTTTTGTGACCTGTCCATTCACAATGGCAACAAATAGCACAATTTGTGACCTCTGCACAGTCCACTGACTGATTAGTCACAAATGCACAGAAGACACCAGTTGAGGCCATATTCTGATGCTGTGTGGTCATCCTCCCTCTCAGTCTCTGATTTCAATGCTTGATGCTGTGCAACTAGAACAGTGCTCATTTCCACTCCTATGTAAGCAGCAAGTTGGAAAACTAAAGTTCAGTCGCTCCTCAAGTTTGACAGGCTTTGTACTTGGGTATTTTGTATTCAGTTCACAAAGGGAAAGGGATCTAAATCCACATTATTTGTATAAATTTAAATTATCATAAATTTAAATTATCCTAAAAACTTAAAGAGCCACAACTATGGTTTGTCCTGACTGCTACTGTTCCCAAACAGCTTGTGCTCACATCTTTTTCTTTAAAAGCCATGGAACTAACTTTGCAAAAAAAGGCATAGTAGCTTAATATGAAAGAAATTAATAAGAAAGAAGTTGCTAAAGTAATAAAGGAAAACCTCCCAAACACTCAGTCCCCACTTATTTATAAGGAATAAAACACTACACATCTGAGCAAAATTCAGACATTCAGACATGCAGTAGAATTTTTCACCTGAGGTGAAGTTCAGAGGTAATGCAAATCCATTTGTTTTAGTATGAGCAAGCAAAATTTCGCCACTCGTGAGATAGGTCAGTTCTTCATGTCCAAGACACGTTCCCCATACTGGAAAATAATCTCCTTTATCATTAGCCTTCAAAATAAAAAGCAATAAAATAAACACAGCATGAAAGACTTTCAGAAAGGAGACTGAACAGAACTCGCTACTGCTTTTTTTCGTTCTCTGGTGTAGCTGAGAGGTAAATGAGAGGTAAAACTACTACAGGTAAAGGAATTATAACAGTTCAAGAACAATTACAGTTGAAATGAACATACTGACTCTCTTAGCAGCAATTCAGCTGTTCTATTCTGCAGATAAATGATGCTGAGAACAATCTAAACAAAAATCACAAAATGGAAACACTTCTGTAAAATACAAGGGACACAGAACATCCTGTCATCATTATGAAACCATCCATAGCTTTACATGGAGCATTATGATTTCATAGCAAAGATTCGTTGCATTATGATTTCACAGCAAAGATTCGTTGCAATGCCTGTGCCCATCCATCTGCACTAAGAAAATGTAAATTTTATCACTGGCATGGCTGTGATGTTAGTGTCATGTTAGTGTCATGCCGCAAGACCAAGTGCTTGTTTAACTAGCAGTTTTAGACCTGTGTTCCAGGAAGATACGCTGAGCTTAAAGAACATGAAATAAAGAGTGACAGCATTTTTAAAAGAATAAAAAAAGTGCAAAAATCGCTACAGGAAGCAAAATGGAGAGAAGAAATCAAGAAGAGAATACACATAACTTTCTTAATAGAAAGAATAAGCTCTATCTATAGATAGAGCTTTCTATCACATAACTAAGCATATGTGATGTTACACACACAAACAGTGGAAATCTGCATTTTTGCATTGTTTATTCCTGACCGCAAGCACACTTCAGAAGCCAAGACGTTTCAGGTCTCACAGGTTTCTGTGAAATTTGAGTACTCTATTTTTTTTTTTCCTAGAATTTGTTTCAGTTATGACCCCTTTGAAGAGCTGCTGCTCTAAAACATTTTAGAAAAGCTGAAATTACAGGCTTAGAATAACAATGTCTTCTGACTGCGTATCGACACTGTGGTAACAACAGTCCACATAATTACTACTGCTTTGAGCAAAACATGGAAGTCAAGCAAAACACGGAAGAATTTACAGAATGAAGGGTAGCAGCACTGTACAATCTGCGTGCCCATTTGATATGTGGGGCTTGAGATCCACAACTTGCTACTCTATGGAGTTTCTTTCATGTAAGTGAGGAATAAAAACATTAAACAAGGAAAAAAAAAATAGAAACCACCACCATCAACCAAAAAAAAAAAAAAAAAAAAAACCACCATACTACAGTTTAAGAGCAATTACACCAGCCCCACAAATATTTGGGATCTCTTATCTTCTCTTTGAATAAATACCAGCCTGGAGGCTAAACACATGTTGAAAACACCAAAAACGCTATTCTTTAAAAACTAATTTAAAACCTGGAAAAAAAAAAAAAAAACACTTCAGTTAAGCTTTTGACTAACTGAAGACAATGGTAGAATTCTATCAATTTGAGTCAGATAAACATTTCATATCATCTATTCATGTTATAACAGAGACAGATCAAAAATTTTCTCACTGGGAACACTGGAAAACAAAAAGAGCATTTGTACATTTAAAATAAGTAAATAAATAAAATTCAGATAACTGTGCACTTGTAATACACTTGTGACTTTTGCAACTCACATTAGTGAATCTACAAATAATTTATAGTGATAATTACATCTCAAAAGATTTAAAAAAACAATTATTAAGAAGAGGAATTAGCAATTATTAAGATTAGAAAAGAAACATATGGTAGTAGGGTTCCCTACAATGAACTGAAAATTACTTTTCACCTTTTAATTGCCTTAAGTACACATACACATCTCTACTGGGTCTGTCCCTCAAGTTATAAAATTATGACATAGGCAATTTCCTTAATTATTGTGAAATGTCAACATAAATTCACAGTTCAGACTGGAAACACTAACAGTAAAACCACAACAAACTGGTATCCCCAGCTACTGGATACGAGGGCATCCGCTGCAGTCCACACGGCGGGTACGTTCCCAGGCATGGGAGTCTGCTCGTCTTGCACAAAAGTGAGCATGATTCAGGTTTAAGGTAACAGATTAATAACCACAATGAGCAAAGATGGAGACAACTATGTGTGTGTGCGTGCACAAATAAGCACATCAGTGCCAGAGGAAGGGAATATTAGGAAACTTAAGCAACTGACTGCAACAACTGACTGGTCCTGCAAAAGCGACATTTTCTTTACTGCTCTAATAAAGTCCACAGCAAGAGAAGGTAGGAATTCTGCACTGGCAACCAGTGCCTCCTGTTGTGACAATAGTTTCTCATAGCTGAGGTAAGAATTAGGCAAAATTTCCAACTATTATTTTGGTGGTACCATTTCTAATTAACTTCAGCTGAAAATAAAGCAAATAAGAAAAGGGAAGAAAAAATATTTCACTAGCTGTAGTGCACATGTTAAGGAGGGCCATAACATTATTTAAACTGCATTATTTGAGAATCTGTCTTGGAAAATTCTCCGAAAGAATTCAAATTCTACATTTAGTCTGAGACTTTTGCATTTACTTTGTGTAGCCTGAAACTTCTACATTTATTTTGCGTGCATCTTTTCATGCAAGATTTAATGCTGTTAATGTTCCAAATAAAGATAAAGACCTAGATAAAATGAATGAACTAGACTGTTCTCACCCCAAATACTTGCTGTTTAGGACAATAACAACATAAAATGGGAGGTGCTTGGAATTTTAATCTTAATCTATCAAGGATTTCTTTATGTAGATGTGAGAAGTTATTCTCACAGAAATGAGTTATTTATTGGCAGATTTACAGTTAATGCACTGGACTCCAGTAGGTAACTGGGAAAATATGAGCCTCCTGGCACTTCATCTCTGACCAACAAGTACTGTTCCATATTAATTACCTCCAGTGCCTTCTGGTAAAAAATCTTAGCAACCTTGGCATATTTGGAAGTCCTAAGATCCACACCTCCTCCTGGGAAAAGCACCCTGCAAAACAATAACCAAGAACAAAGAACCTTAGCAAAAGAAAAAGAGAGCAACTCATCAACCAAACCAAAACCTGGGCAATGTGTACAGAACTAGATGGTTGGGGTCTTCAGGGTATGATACACCTCTAGACAGCCACATTGTATAGCTCTAGACACCCCCAAGTCTATAGAAAGACATCTAAGCTCCTATTACAGACAGCCAAGATTTGGCCAGAGAAGTCAGTGGCGCCTAGAACATAGAGCCCGAGGCAGCAGAGCTCTAACAGGCTGGCTGGCTGAACAGCCCTGCAGGCTGCACTGCCTGGACTGACCAGCTCTCTTTTGCTATGGGGATTTAGACTGTGCTCATGCAGACATACAAATTCAGGTATTTTAATCTTGAACTAAATCTCATCCTAAATCTTAACGTGCTTTTACTGAGGACGGTTTTTTTTAAATACAAAGTAGTGATCAAACCTAGTGCACTCTAAGAAAGAGGTGAATAAATAGAAATAATGGAACACAGAGACTTTACCTGGTAAACAAAAGGACAGCTTGCTGTGACTCTTACCAAATCCCATGGGGACTTCTAGCTGGCATTCCCTACTACTTTAAAGCCATAGTCCCAATCTTCATTCCCCCGCTCAATTTCAGTAACAGCAATAATAACAGCAGCCCTGCAATTCTTAGGATAGTGCAGATCAAAAGTTCACGTAAAAAGGGGGAAAGTAAAGAACTCTCGTACTTTATCTGTGACTTTTAGCTGCAGAGAATCTAATATAGCCAAAAGGAATAGAGCAATTGCAGAGACAGAATTGAAGAAATATTGCACAATGGTTTTCCATCACACAAAATGATTTCAACAAAGGCAGTGCTCAGTGTGCCTACCCCAAAAAAGACAGAAAGACAGACCAGTCTTGTAGAGATTTCACATGTACAAATGAGGACATAGAAAGTAATCAAGTTCTACTATGACAACCAATAACATAAAATAAAAAAAATGTTTTCCAGCTGTAACTGGAACAAGCCACCTGTGGAATTCAATGTATGAGCTCTAGCCAACCCATGAAGAGGGCACTTCAACAGCCCTACTCAAGGCACCTTTATCAGCTGCTGAGTTCTTACCAAAAAGCTGAAGGATTTCCACTGCCTTTCTGTGCTCTGAAAACAGTGACCTGCACCAATGAGATGTTAACCTGCACCAATGAGATGTTAACCAGCAGCTAAGGACAAGCAGCATTCGCAAACAGTCCCCAGCATCTGCAGAGTGAACATGTGCTTAAGCACTCAGGATTGGGTTTATTTTAAAGTTTGCAATGCACACAGCTGCACAAAAGCCACTAAGAATTTGAGAGAAAAGCAGAATACTAGTCACAAACATCACCTTACTCTCCACTGCTAATACAGAAAATGATTGCAGCTTAAGGTATTCTTAAACTAGGCCAAATTACAAGTTTCTACAGAGAAACAGACAAATAAGATAATCATACATAAAATAGAGAAGATGATCCTTATCTAGAAGTGGTGAAAATTTCAGTTCATCTGGTTCTGTCATTCAAAGTATAATGAATTGCCCAACATTAAT
>JAVCKT010098919.1:0-10331 GCA_032273925.1 Rhynchotus rufescens | reverse complement strand
TATTTTATTTTATTTTATTTTATTTTATTTTATTTTATTTTATTTTATTTTATTTTATTTTATTTTATTTTTAGTGGCCTCCCCAATTTCTGCAACCCAGCCCAGCCCCCCTCCCGCCCACAACGAGTTCGCCCTGCCCCGGCGCTGCAGAAAGTCCCCAAGGCCACCAAGGGCCTTGCAAAAAGCCAGAAATGGCGTTAGAGGAGTTTGTTTTGGTTTGGTTTGGTCTGTTTTTCTTTCTGTTCTCCTCTCCCCTCCCCGCCAGCCCTGACCCCGCTTTAAAGGCAGTGGTTGATGTGGGGCGGGGAGCACGGACCCTGTTAGGGCAGCAGGACCTGAACCCCGGGAAGTGGGAGCCGGCAGCCCCACATTTGCAAACGGGATCCGGGTGCTTCCAAACCGGATCAGGAGCAAAACCCGAGGCTCTTAGGAAGCAGCAGCACCCAAATAAGCCAAACTTGGGGGATTCATCCCCAAAATGTAGCCACTATTTGGCAGGGGAAACCTGCCCATCCCGAGCTGCATTTGCCCCTGCTCCGGACAAGGTTTTGGCACTGAGTGTGTTTTGGAGATGATGCCCAGCCCTGGCAGCACCAGGCCTTTATTTTTGGGGGGAGGTCAGTGTAATGGGGGAGGCAGCTCCTGGAAGCGCCGGTGACAGTGAACCCAGCCAGGTGCCCCCAGAGGGGACGGAGAGGGGGGGACAGCCCTGTGGTGCCTCTGGGCTCCGGCCAATGCACCAACCGCTGGCGTGTCCCTGGATCCGCATGTTCCTGGATCCGCGTGTTCCTGGATCCGCATTTCCCCGGGCCCACATGTTCCCAGATCCGCATGTCTCCGGATCCGCATGTGCCCCACGTCAGCGCCTGGCCTGTGGTTCGCCCGCACCTAATTGCCGTGTTGTGGGGGGGACAGTGGCACCGGCAGCTCCTCCGCCGGGGCCACGTTAACCCCTCGTGCGCTGAGAAACTGCAGCGCAGCCTCGTCCCCTTCCCCGGCGTGTCCCCCGCGGGTCCTTCCTTGCGGCAATGCCTGGAAATAACCGGCGCCCATCCACCCTCTGTGGGCGCTGGCACCTGTGGCTGGAATGGGGACACCGGGTCTGATGTCCCCAAGCAGGGCGCTGCTCCGGGTGGGTTTGGGGGAGCTCCCTGCAGTCCCCATGGGCACCCCTGTCCCAAGCAGCCCCTCATCGCTCTCCGCAGGGCTGGGGACGCGGCTGCCACATGGGGGCATCGTGGAGCCTTGGGTGGCACCGCTTGGGTGCTGCTGGATGCCTGGGTCCATCCAGGTCGGAGTCCATCCAGATCCAAGCCTGCTGCATCCCGGGGACCGCCCGGGCACGGAGCGGGAGAGCGGCTGACGCTTGGGATCGTTCCTGCCGCCGTGGCCCTGCTGTCCCGCCTTGGCTCCCGGCTGCTCCGGCCCGTCCCTTCGCCCACCGCGGCAGCCGGATCCGGCCGAGGAATTGCAATCCCGGGCAAAAAAATCGCGGAAACCCTCCCGAAGCGCCTGGCAGCGGCGGCGGGGGATTTCCAGCCCCGCCAAGGCCACATGGGTTCAATTAGGGACAAGGAGGACATGGCACGGAGCAGGTTGCGGCACGGCCTCTCCGCTGGCTTCCCGGGATGCGAACGCCCCAAAGCTGGGCAGCTCTTGGCGCGCCGGGCGGGATGCCAGTAAAGGCACCGCGGGGAAGGCCGGGCGGGTGACGCGGGCGCGGGGGGCCGCGGGTGACACGGGGGGCCGTGGGTGACACGGGGGGCCGCGTGCCGGGGGGCTTCCCGAGGGAGCCCGTGCGCTCTGCTGGAATGGTGATTAAGGCGATGAATAAGGAGAAGCCGGAGCATCTGGTCCCCGGGCACGGCAGCACGTGGGCATGAGCTGTTTGGGGCCACACTGCGCTTCCCCAAAACGGCCGGGGGGACCTGCCCCATGGGGACTTGCTCCTCTGAGTCAAGGGCCACGCGGGCTTAGCCGCGGGCCACCAAAAGCCACCGTGTCCGGCGGCCGGGGCGTGATGGCCAAGGCGGTCACCTGCTTCCGGAGCGTGTCCCGGTGACACTTTGTGCAGGAAATTGCGAAAGAGCCCCCCGAGGTGGCCCTCAGGGTGTCACCATCACGTGGCAGCGGATGCCACGGGGCCGCCCTTGGGGACAGCGGCTCCCCTGGTCGCCCCAAGGTGCGCAAGGGGCAGGGGGACACGGGAGCGCGGCGACCTTTGCGACCCGATCCCAAAGCTTCTGCTTTCCTGGGAGTCCCGGCTCCCACTGGGTTTCGTGAGAGCCATTTCCGCAAGTCCCATGGGATCCCCAGCACCTCCCACATCGAAATGGCTCCAGATCCCAGCTTGGGATGGGCGGTCGGAAGCCGGGACCTCGTGGGAGCGATCGCCCGGTGCCACTTTGGGACTGGAACGGCCAGAAGTCGCTGGGATCACGGAGCAGCTGAACGGACATAAATAGCTGTTTTTCCTTGAAAGACAAATCTTTTTTTTTTTTTCTGCCAAAAAAAGAGCATTCCACCAAGAAAGGCTTTGCATGGAAAGTGCTTGACCTTTCCTATCAGTTGATTTCCGGGAATTGGGCCAGCGAATAAAATCAGGCCTCTCTCCCGTTTTTCTCCCTCCGGCTCTCGCATTTTCTGCCGGGCGCTGGGAGAGGAGCAGCCTCGGAGGCCGGGAGCAGCCAGGACCATGTGCCGCCCCCCGGGGGGCTGAAGGACACCCCAAAAACCTGCGTGAGCTCCGGAGAGGAGTCGCCAAACCTCTGAAGACTCACATCCTCCCTTCTCCTTTTTTTTTTTTTTTTTTTCTTTTTAATTATTTTTCCCCTTTTTTTGACAGCTGAGGCAGAGGCCCCTGCTCCACTTCCTCCTTTTGGAATGGAAAAGAGTGGGAAAGAAGTAAAAGTGGTTTTAGCTCTGGTGTGTAGGGGGAGGATTCCCATGCCGGCGCTTCCCGCTCCTACCCCGGGGCTGTGGAGAGCTCTGATTCCCTGGGATGGAGCCGGCGCAGGTGGCCGAGTGGTCGTTTCCACATCCCTTTCTTATCCTTACGGCTCCTGGCTCACCCCAGGCTGCGGAGGAGTCCCGGCGAAGTCCCATCCGAGCCCTGTGGATACGCTGGGAAGCATGGAAAGCATCCAATGGGGAATCCATGGATGCCACGGAGCAGCATCCAAGCTCCATGGATACGTTGGGAAGCATAGAAAGTATCCAATGGGGAATCCATGGATGGCATGAAGCGACATCTGAGCTCTGTGGATACACTGGGAAGCATGGAAAGGCACTGGGGGGATATGCTGGGAAGCATGGAAAGGTGCTGGGGCTGCGGAGCTCGTCCCGTCGGCCAAGGAAAGCGAAAACTTTCCTTTTTCCTTCCCATTTGCATCAGGTTTCCGTCTGGGCAAAGGCAGCACCGGGCCCGGAGGCGGCTGCTTGACTGCCCCTAGCGTGGGGGTGTAGCCAGCCCCAAAACACAGCGGTTTTGCCCCAAATACCAGCACCTAGTGGGGGCTTTTCCGCGGGATTGGAGGGGGGAGGCTCCGGGCTGAGGGTGCCCTGGGGGCCGGGGTGGCCCCTGCACGAGGCTGCTCCCGTGGCCAGGGTGGCCCGGGCCGGGTGGGTGGCCGGTGGCCGCGCTCCCCGCGGGACCCGCAGCCCTGGGGCCAGTCCCTCCTCCCGCCGCTGGCCACTGGAGCTGGCCCTGGAGCCCTGATGCCAGCGGCGGGACGGGGAGGATGGTGGGGACAGTGGGGACGGTGGCGGGACGGTGGGGACGGTGGGGATGGCAGTGTGGGGAGGACAGCAGCAGGACAGGGAGGACAGTGGGGACGGTGGGACGGTGGCGGGACGGTGGGGACAGCGGCGGGACGGGGAGGACGGTGGGGATGGCAGGGTGGGGAGGACAGCAGCAGGATGGGGAGGACAGTGGGGACGGTGGTGGGACAGGGAGGACGGTGGGGACGACGGGATGGGGAGGACAGTGGGGACAGTGGCGGGATGGTGGGGACAGCGGCGGGATGGGGAGGACGGTGGGGATGATGGGATGGGGAGGACAGTGGGGACGGTGGCGGGACGGGGAGGACGGTGGGGGTGGCAGGATGGGGAGGACAGCAGCAGGACAGGGAGGACGGTGGGGACGGCGGGACGGGCAGGACGGCGGTGGGACAGATAGGATGAGGAGGACGGTGGGGACGACGGGATGGGCAGGACAGTGGGGACAGCGGTGGGATGGGGAGGACAGCAGCAGGATGGGGAGGACAGTGGGGATAGCGGTGGGATGGGGAGGACAGTGGGGACAACGGGACGGGGAGGACAGTGGGGATAGCAGTGGGATGGGGAGGACGGTGGGGCCGGCAGGACGTGGGGGACGGTGGGGCCGGCAGCAGTGCGCAGGTCCCTCCTGCTCCGTCCCCTCGCGGCCGAGCGTGACTCAGCAGCGAAGCCTCGCTGGAATGCGCCAAAACTGAGCCAAACGGCCCCAAAGCGGCGGCCGGCGGCCGGGGGGTGGCCAGAGCTGCCGCCTCCCCCCCTGCCCCCTGCCCAGACCCCCCGCCCCGTCTCAACCAAACCCGCGGCCACCCCGGGGCTGCAGCCACACGGCGCGGGGCAGGAGCGGAGCGGAGGGGCCCAGGCGTCCGGGCTGGCGCCCGCGGGAGGCTGAGCTCATTCCCCCCCGCCCCCGGCCAGCTCAGCGCTTTGCGTGCCCGGTGCTGGGGGGTGAGGAAGAGGAGGTGTTGGGCTCCCATCTGCCTCCCGTCCCGTTTCCCCAAGGATAGTTCTCTGACGTGGGGGTGTTGGGGCGGGAAGCCGCTGTCCCCGTGTTCTCCCCCTCCCCAGGTTTGCCTGCAGGGACAGGGGCCGGTGCTGAGGCTGGTTCCTGGTGGGGGAACGGGCTTGGATGCTGCTTTTTCCCCCCTCTGAAAGAAGGAATTTGGGTCAAACAGCACGTGGGCTCCACGGAGCTTGCCTGGAAAAGAGCTTCCCCCCTGCATGTGGCTCCCGTTGCCTTTTCCCTTTGGGACGCGGCCAGGCGGGAAGCAGGAGCAGCCCCGCGCTGTCGCTCCAGGGACTTTCCCAGGGATTTTTTTTTTTCCATTTTTATTTTCCTGCAGCGATCGGGTTGCTCTTCCAAGGCGGCGCCGGGCCGATGGCTCCGTTCCCTCTGGATGCAGCGAGTGGAGCGCAGCGATGCCGGGAGATGCCGGCGGCTCCGGCACGGGGCAGAGGTGCCGAGTGCGGTTTTGGCTCTGCCGGCCCAACCTGCTGCTGGCCGCAAGCGGATCCACCTGCATCCATGGAGCATCCATGGAACATCCCCTATTCCCAGCGGGAGCTTGGCTGGATGAGACCCGGCACCATCCCCACCACCCTACCATGTGGCTGCATCCCACTCCTGAGAATGGTTTATTATAATTAACATTATTATAATGATACCTATAATAATTATCATTATTTAGTGAGTATTTTCTATTTCCCTTTTCTGGGGCTGGAATTGCCCTGGTGATGACAGCGGGTGACGCCAGGCACTGGTGGGTGCTGCGTGCCGGGGTGGAAAGTGTGAAGCATCCGTGGGTCGCGCTCGGCTCTCCCGGGAAGAAAAGCCCGGCAAAGGTTATTTTTAGCTCGGCCGCGTTTCTGTTCCTCCTTCCTTGCCGGGCGCACGTGGTGCTGAGGTCACGGAGCCCCCGGCTCCGGGGCCGGCCACGTCCCGCGCTCCGGGCTCGGCTGCCTGCGACGCTCCCGCCGGGATTTTCCCCGGAGCAGCTCGCCCGGCCCGGAGCCGCGTGCGGCTTTGGATGGAAAATGAGGCCCAGATGTGGCTTAGCGGCCGAGCCGGGGCCCGGGAAGGGGTCGCGGGCGGCAGCGGATACAGCAGCATCCCGATGCTGGGAATGATTTGGGTGCGGGTTCTGCTGCTCCCCAAGGAGCACCCATGGGTGCCAGCCCCCCACCAGGCATTACTTGGCGGGGAGAAGGGCTGTGGGTGCTGTGAGGGACTGCCAACTTTGGGCCCTTTTCCTGCTGATCCGAAGCTGATTGACGAGTGCGGGGTTGGTTCCCGGGAGCAGGGGGCACAGCCGGGATCCTGGAGGGAAGCGGGGTCCCATGGATATCCCATGTGCCACGGGATGTGGAAAAACTCTGCAGCTGCTGGGAATCGGAGCCTGGCGACCCGCCGGATGCGCCATCCGGAGGGCGAAATTCCCCTGGTTTAGGTTTAATTCCACACTGCCGGGCAAGGAGCAGGGTGGTTGTGGCAGCAAATTGGGTCTGGCCGCAGCTTTGGGAGCGGCGGCCCCTTCCCCGGGGCTGGAAGTGGGATGGAGAGGGGCATCCCAGACCCCCCAATCCCCAATCCCGGGCTACTTTGTGACCACGGTGCTGGTGCCAGCGCCCGGCATCTGCATCCCGAGCGTGGGGGGGCAGCCCCGTCCCCCCCGTCCCCAGAGCCGGCGCTGGGCGGAGGCGCCGTGGCCGGGGCCAAGACGCATCAGCCCGTGTTTGCTAGCGGCTCGGCGTTGTTTTTCCCCATTCCCGGGATGATACAACGCTCTTGGCATAGGTACACATTCCCCACCGCCTCCCGGCACGGACGGCTCCGGAGTGTCCGAGGAGGAGGAGGGTGTGCAGGATGAGCTGCGTTTCCGCACCCGTTCCGCTGCCCCTGCAGAAATCCGTGGCCGTGCTGAGACCGGGCGCTCTCGCTACACAAGTGGCGGCAGCAGGCGCTTCGGGGCCGCGTTTTCCCGCTACCACCACGCGGGCTCCGCGGCACCGCTGCGCAAGGGGGGAGCCCTTGTCCGTCCGTCCGTCCGCCCGCCCGTCCGTCTGTCCCCGGGGCGGACACCTGCCCGGAGGGGGGGCCGGGTGCCCGCAGCGGGGCCAGTCGCTGCCGTGAACGGCTGCGGATAAACAAGGGCGCCCGCGGGGAGGACAAACGGCCGCTGTGTTCCGTGTCCCCCCCTGCGTTCCCGAGCGCGGGCATGGAGCGCACCCGGGCGCGCGCCCGACCGCCGCACTCGCTCCCGTGGAAATCACGGCTACGCGGAGGGGAAAGGCTGGAAAGGGAGCAGGGAGCGGCGCCAGGGCCCGTCCTCCCGCCCGCACCAGCCGTGCATCAGCAGGAAGGCGCCGGTGACAGCTCACCGCGCTTTCCCGCTGGGAATCACTTTCTCCACGCTGGCAAATCTCCCCTTCCCAAACGCTGCGGGGCCCGTCGTGCCGCCCCCGAGGACGCGGCTATTTGGGCGCCGGTGACGCAGGGCTCGGGGCAGCTCGCGGCCAGAGGAGGGCCGTGCGGGGCCAGCGCGCTCCCGGCACGCTCCATCCCATGACTCCTGGCCCTGACACTTTTCCGGTCACTTAAGGCAGGCGGGGGCCGAGCGCGTTGGAGATAAGCGTGAGCGCGGGCCAGGGGCCCGGCGTGGGGACGGTGACTCAGGCCGGCCACCTCAGAGCCAGCTCATCCCGCTGCAGCTCGCACACGTGTGCGGGAGAAGGGGGTTGCAAACCGCTCTGGATCCCAGTGGCTCATGCGCTGCTTCCCAGCTCGGGTGACATGTGCTTTGCAAGGAAACGGGTTGCATCCTAGCACCTCCCCAGTCACCACCCGTTGACTCCCAACAAAGGGAAGTGAGCAGGAAAGGCTCCCAAAGTGAGTGCCGTGGCTGGCTGCAGCGCGCAACGCGGCTCCTTGCCGTGCACAATGTGGCTTGTTGCAGGGTGCAATGCAGCTCATTGCAGGGTGCATTGTGGCTCATTGCAGCATGCAACGTGGCTCATTGCAATGTGCATTGTGGCTCATTGCAGCATGCAACGTGGCTCGTTGCAGGATGCAATGCAGCTCATTGCAGCATGCAACGTGGCTCATTGCAGGATGCATTGTGGCTCATTGCAGCATGCAACATGGCTCGTTGCAGGGTGCAATGCAGCTCATTGCAGTGTGCATTGTGACTCACTGCAGCGTGCAACGTGGCTCATTGCAAGTGCCAGTAGCTTTTCTGTCCCTTCAGGTGACAACACATCCCCAAGTTACCCTGAGACGCCCTGGTCCCACCTCCCGGAGCGGGGATCCCCACGTGGGGCGAGCGGTGCAGGCCCTGGCATGCGTGCGGATGCGTGCTCGGAACCGGTGTGCACATTGTGCAGGAGCGTGGGAAAGGGTCTGCTCGTGCACTGCCAGGCACGAAGAGGGGTGGATGCACACAGGGATCTGCCTGGGAACACACGGATCCTCTCAGGTGCTCCTAGGCGCAGGGATCCACATCCCTGCCCAGTACCACCAGCACCCGAAGCAGCCACCGCAGGAGCACCCTGGGTTTGCAGGTCAGCTGCAGGTTCTGGGTGCGTGAGCCCCCATGTACCGGCTCCGCTCCGACACTCCACGCCACAGGAATGTCGCTCCAAGGCACTCGTGCCGCAGCGGATTGCAAAGCGCAGGCTTCTGCAGAGGCCGGTTCCTGGCAGGAGCAGCGCTTTGGCCGTGAGGAACGGGGCACGTGCTGCCGAGGGCAGGGAGTGTGGAGCCATGCGGGGTGCGCAGGCTCGTGTGCTTATTTATTTGTGCACAAACGCGCGACCGGCCGTGCATGCAGCCGGGTCGCTGTGCTCGGAGCAGGCGCCGGCGCCGCGTGCACGGCCCCGGGTGTGCAGGGCAGCGTGCTTGCATGCGCTGCTGCCTCCGTGCGCGCGGGTGCCCTGCGTGCTGGGCACAGGCTGCAAAGCCAGCCCCAGTGAGCTGGGTCCAACCGAACCCAGCGGTGCCCATCGATCCGAGTGGGCTAAGCCGATAGATCCGGACTGAGCCAGCCCCATCCGAACCGGGCTGCTTGATCCCCAGTTGGGCTGAACTGAGCTGAACTGAGCTGAGTCAAACTCAGGCCAATAGACCCGAGTGGAGTCAAGCTATGCCGATGCGGTCTAAACTGAGCCCATCCGATCCAAGCTGATGTGATCTGGGCTGAACTCAGTCCAACCAATGCAGTCCAAGCTCTGCCTTGCCCATCCAAGTCACTCCAATGCAAGCCATGCTCAGCTGATCCGCTCAAATCCACACCAAGCTCATCTCATCCGAGTCAGGCTGATCCGAGCCGAGCCGAACCGAGCTGAGCCAAGCAGACTGTGCAGCACCCAGCTGAGCTGAACCGATCTGATCCAACTGGAGCTGAGTCAAGCTGATCCGACTTGAGCCAAGCCAAATCAAGCAGATCTGAGCCGATCCAGTGCAGCTGGAGCTGCATTGACCCAATCCAGTCAGAGCCGATCGGAGCTGCGCGGAACCGAGCTGATCCGAGCCAATCCAATCTGTTCGGAGCAGAGCAGAGCGGAGCCAAACTGATCTCATGCAAGTCGAGCAAACCCAGTCAGAGCTGTGTTAAGCTGAGCTGACCCAATCCAGTCAGAGTTGATCGGAACCGTGTCTGAGCTGATCCAAGTTGATCCAATGTGGTCAGAACCAAGCCGACCCAATCCGAGCTGACCAAAGCTGAGCCAAATCAGGCTGATTGGATCTGACATGAGCTGAACGGAGCTGATGGGAGACAAGCAGAACTGGGCTGATCCGACCTGGTTGGAGCTGAGCTGACCCAATCCGAGACGAGAGGATCGGAGCTGAACCGAACCAGGCTGATCGGAGCCGACCCAATCTGAGCCGATCTGATTGGAGCCCGTTGGAGTCGAGCTGATCCAGTCCGATTGGAGCGGAGCAGATCCAATCGGATCCGATCGGAGCCAACCCAGCCTGGGTAGATCGGAGCTGATTGGAGCGGAGCCGACCCAGTCAATGCCATCGAAGCCGATTGGATTCGATCCAATCAGAGCCGATCTGCTCCAATGGGAGCCGAGGGGCAGCCGAGCCGAGCCGAGCCGAGCCGGTTGGATCGGAAGGGATCGGGGCCGAGCCCCCGCGATGCGCGGGGTGCCGAAGCGAGCCGAGGCGCCGGGAGCGGAGCCGAAGGGGGCCGAGCGGGGCCGGGCCGGGCCAGGCGGCGGGGCTGGCCGCCCGCCAGCGCTTTCTCATAAACCACATGGGCGGCAGCCGCTATAAAGAGCAGCGCGGAGCGGCGGCGGCTGCAGCCCGGCCCGGCCCCGCTCCGCGCCCCGCTCCGCTCCGCGCCCCGCTCCGCGCCCCCGGCCGTCCCCATGCGCCGCCTCGGAGCCCAGGTACTGCCGGCACCCGGGACAGCACCGGGACCAGCCCCCTTGCCCCCCTCCCCGCGTCGCCACCCTCTTGTTGAGGGGGGCACCGGGCATCCCGTGCGGGCGGCGCTCGGTTTTGGGGAGGGCAGCCGGGGTTACGGAGGGCAGGTCCGTGGTGGGGGGGGAGT
>JAVCKT010098918.1:0-10333 GCA_032273925.1 Rhynchotus rufescens | reverse complement strand
ATGCATTAGACGGGGAAGTTTGGTTTTACTTAAAAAAAAAAAAAAAAAAAAAGAAAGTTTTGTGCTTGCTGTTTTTCAATGATTTCCAGATCAAATATACTGAATTATAAATATTGTACAACTCTCCATGCAAACTCTGCTTGGAATCTGAGAGCTCATCCTAACATTTACCTTTTTTGTATCTTTGCCAGTGATAATGATTCAGGAGAACATTCTAAATAGTGAGTCCTACTGGAAAAATGCAAAATGGTACAGAAATTCTTAAGCAAATGATTTCGTAAGGAATAAAACTGTTTACATGGCTCTACACAACACCTTTCTGTACTACAGTGATGCTTAGCCAGAGTAGTACCATGGTGCCATGTCATTAAGCTGTATCCTGTATCATGCAGGTATATGTGTACAACCCAGGCTTATCCAGTATAGTTAAATTACCCTATGGCTTATTCCGTGGCCCCCACCACTTCAGAGGGAAATATGAAATGAGAGACAAGAAAGTACAGGTAACACTGGTGAAATGCCAGGTAAGACTTACTAATGTTTCAGGACATAAAACATTTGAATTTGCATTTTAAAATGGAGGTGAAAAATATCCAAGATGTCTAATTACATCTTAAGTAAGTCAAATACTATGTAACAGGGCTTTAGCCAGTCTGCCTCTAAAGAAGCTCACAGTAATGCAGCCAGAAACACTTCACTCCACCTGGCCTGAGAAAAAGGATTTATTCTCAGGAGCAGATGCACTGTGCAATGTGTAACCTGCACATTGAAGGGTTTTAGATCAAGTTAGACTGATATATATATCAGCCTCAATAGGCTTTGGTGAGGTCACACCTGGAGTACTGGGTGCAGTTCTGGGTTCCCCAGGACAAGAGGGATGTGGAGCTTCTAGAGAGGGTCCAGCAGAGAGCAACACAGATGATTAAGGGACTGGAACATCTATCATATGGGGAAAGACTGAGTGAGTTGGGCTTGTTTTCCCTGCAGAATAGAAGGTTGAGAGGGAATCTTATCAACGTGTGCAAATACCTGAGGGGAGACTGTAGGAAGGAAGGGTCCAAACTCTTCTCAGTGGTGACCAGTGACGGGACAAAGGGCAATGGGTGTAAGTTGAAACACAGGAGGTTCCACCTCCATATGAGGAAGAACTTCTTTACTGTGAGGGTGACAGAGCCTCTGGGACAGAGGAGGCTGTGGAGTCTCCTCTGGGGATCTTCCAAACCTGCCTGGATGCGGGTTGTGCCCAGTGCTCTGGGTGTCCCTGCTGGAGCAGGGGCTTGGACAAGATGATCTCTAGAGGTCCCTTCCAACCTCAACCATTCTGTGATTTTGTGATATCATTACAGAGTGGACCATGTCATGTAACAGAATTTGTCCTGAGTCCTAGAGGTTTTAGGAAGCTAGTCCACTATCTGGGAGAAAAAAAAAAAAAAAAAAAGAAAAAAAAAACACCTATTGGATAAATTATTCACCATTAGAAAAAACTTTATTACTTTTACTCGTTGCACTGTATATGTCACCTTTTCACAAATAAAGAATGCTTTGCTTTCAAGTCATTTTTCTGATGACGTGTTATTTCCTGCTCTCAAAAGGAAAGGTGTTTTTGACACGCTGGTAAAGTGAGCTGCAAGCTTAGTGTGAAAGTCTCACATGATTCCATTCAGTTATTGGTCTTAAAAAGGGGTCTAACGCATAACTTCTCTTTAACATCCGTCTTCAACATACATATACTCTACACAGATGAATAGGTTACACAGATCATTTCCCTCATCTGATTTGTCTTTATGCAGAGCACAGACCATAAATTTTCACTCATTAATTCCAGAAAGCAGAGATGAGTTGGAAAAAATCCTTATAAAGACATGAAAAGTGAGTTTAAACATTCACAGTAGTAGAGAAGAAAGAAAATGACCAGCAGAAATCTTTTTTCATCTCTAGTATTGTACTGAAGCAATAAAGGATTAAAGTAGTCAGCCCACAGTCGTAGTGTCTACACTGCAACTGTTAAAAAGTGAGAGCATGACCTTAATCAATATTGAGGTACTGTATATTTTATTCCTAACCTAACAAAAATTATGAAGAATCTTTTAGTTCTAAATATATCCTTACACTTTCAAAGATAGAAGAAAAAATATATATTTTTTTTCTTTCATGGGAAGCAAGTCCATTAAAGGCAGAGAGCTAACAATTAATTATTGTTTGATAAGCTGAAGTGAAATTTGGAGGCTGGACCTGGAGAAACTATTAACCTCAGACACCTTTGAGGATCTTAGAGTTAATTATATTGCAGATTAAAATTCACTTTTTCATATTTATAAATTTGCATTTAATAAGAGAATTTAAACCAATTTTCCCAAAAAAAAAAAAAAAAGACCATTAGGAGGGAAAAAAACCCCAACTCTTTACTCTTTCTTAGGGAGTTGCAGATTGCTGCTGACGCAAAAATTACATCAGCACATAGAGGTGGGAGAAACAGAAAATCTTCTCACTCAATATGTCAGTAATGTGAACAGTCCAATAAAGAATATGGTTTTTATCACACTTGTCACATTTCCAAGATGTTATCATAGCTTACTCAAACTCTTACTAAAATAAAATAAAACCTGAAGTTGCTTAATCTTTGAGGAATGTTGAAATTCAAGAGGAATAATAAGTACAGAAGAGCCATTCCAAGAGGAGCTTGGAGATTTATCTATGCAACTTGCATTAATATATATTTGATGGGAGCTGAGCAAGTAAGTCTCCATGCTCTGCACTGAAAGTTTGCAGCAGGGTGCTGAAACAAATATTTATGTTTGAATATGTTTTGGCCCCTCCAGAAGCTAAATGCTGCATGTATTTTCCAGTGCCCTTCCAAGTCCATACTTAGTAGCATCTCCAGTTCTTGCATCTCAAAGCATCCTCACATTACTAGGAGAATAACTTCACTGTTGAAAAGCTGCCCACTCTAAAGTGAGGAGTAACAACTCATTTGTGTCTGACAGCAAATTTTATCTAGATGGCCACATGACTGAAATGGAACAATGCATGGATTTCTCTCTTTAGGAACCTTAAGCCCAGAAGGAGAGGAAGAGAAAGCTGTCCTTTATGTGAGAGAACAACTGGAATTATGGAGTTCTGCCTAGGCATGAAAAATGGGCTGACTGAGAGCTTATGGATAACAAATGGGCAGACCAATATAGTTGACATGGTTGGGGATGTTTGCTGTAGACCCCCTGATCAGAAAGAAATAGATGAGACCTTGCACAGAAAGCTAGAAATGCTCTCACATTTGCAGGCCCTGGTCCTCATCAGGAACATTAACTACCCTGATATCTTCTGGAAGGATAACACAGCAGGACACAAGCAGTGATCTAAGAGATTCCCCGAGACCATCAATGGCCACTTCCTCATAGAGGTTATAGAGGTGCCAATGAGGAGATGTGTCCTTAACCATGAACTTTGGAAGGACAAGCTGGGGGATGTGAAGGTCAGATACAGCTTTGACTACGATGATCACAGGATGATGAAGTTGTGGGTGTTGTCTACCTTGACTTCAGCAAGGCTTTCTATACTGTCTCCCATAACAGAATCGTGGCTAACTGAGGAAATGCAGTCTAGATGAATAGAGAATGAGGTGAATTGAAACATGGTCAAAAGGTAGAGCTCAGAGGGTTGTAACCAGTCATACGAAGTCTAGTTGGAGTCCAGCAGATAGCAGGATACCCCAAGAGTCAGTATTGAATCCACTATTCTTCATTTTATTCATCTATATCTGGATGATAAAACACTCCAGAGGTCCCTTCTAACCACAGCTATGATTCTGTGATTTTGTAACAAAGACAGTTCAGACCTTTAAGTGTCACCCATGTGCCATGATTCTTATAGATGGATAACTAAATTAGACAGAAACAAAACTTTAGAGACCATTAAAGAGCACTCAGCTCAGTTTTTAAAGGAATTGCCTTGGCTTTCACTGTAGCCAGACAAGATTTTGGGGATAAATAAGCCAGTGTAGCTCTTCTGCAATATGAGGAATTACACTAATTTATATTAGCTTCAATAAAGGCATATTATTCTGCAGCAGATGATGATTTAGGTCCTTCATATTATACCTACACTGATACAAAAAAGGTGTTGGGTAACACTGGTGAGTTTAAACCTGTGATATCAGTGCATCGAGGAAAAAAAAAGAAAAAATAGATATCTATACTGATCTTCCCAAAGTTTGGAATCTCTCTCAATATAGCTCCCATCATCCTGTACTGCTATTAAACACAGAACATAAATTTTTTCTAGTCACAATGACAGACTCAGTGACTTCGAAGAGATAGGCTTTTGAATTACCTGGGAAAGCTGCTATACTATGGCATTAGACTTAAATTTATGGAGATGCTCCTTAAAATCTGAATGTAGCAAGCTCCTTTTTACAAACAGTGAAGGGGAGAAGATAATTTCTTTGCCTAATTAAACAGCCAGTGTTGTCATTAGGCTAACTTACTTCCTTTGTTTATTTGTGATATGTTGTCCATCTTCCCTCTAGTTTAGTGCTTGGACTCCAAGGACTAGCTCCTTGTAGCTCGTTAAAAAAAATAAGATTTTTTCTCTATGCATTTAATGTTTGAAAAAAATGCATTTTTTTCAAGCTATTTCTTTTTAATAGCTATTTATTTTTAATAATTTCTTAAGAAATTATTTTTCTTAAATTTTCTTAATTTCTTAAGAAATTAATTTAATTTCTTTTTAAAACAGCAGTCCATCATTTCAATTTCTTATAGGAACTAGTACCCAATCTTTCAGAAGGCAAAAGCCCTCTCAGACTAGGCAGCTTTAATCTACCTCTAACCTCAGGTCTCCTAATTTCTAATCACATTTAGGCATAAGCCCAAAGGAAAAGAAAGGCTTAAATATGAATATGCAAAATATGGATTTTTTGATTGTTTTTATGATTGCATTTCACTTTGCCTTATCCCTATCTATTTTCAGCCTTACTCTGATCTCCCTACATGCTTTTGGACTACTTGTCATGATGGAGCTCTGAGTTCTGACTTAAATGACACACTTGTAGATATGTTCTTTCTGCAGTTCTGAATTTGCTACTTCCTTTTGTTTTTGAATGTGTTCTTGATCAAATGTTAGGGAGAGAAGGAGAAAGGAAGCTCCAGTCAATCTTTGTCTGTTGCATGGTAGTTACATAAAGAAGCACATTCCTGTAAGCTGGTATAAAAATGGACTTCCAAAAATATGCTGTGATTTTTGTGGAAAGATTAATATGTGAAGGAGATAGAGTTGTATTTAGTGAAACAGGCAGTGGACAGGATTGTGAATCATTTCCTCACAAACTTTCCCAGAGAACTAACCCTACTGATATCAGAACACCTATTTCACTGAGCTACTTCTCACCCAATAGAGGCACAGAAGTCTGGAAAATTCAAAGCTAGCACAGATGAGCAAAATCCCTCTTTAAACCACTGTGATTCATCCAAAAGTTCTGTGTTGCCAGGGTTTTATTCAACATTGAAGGTGTTCTTTATTTTGAGCAAGGCTTTCACAAAGTGTCTATTCAAGAAATAGCACAGAGAGACCACCATTTTCCAGATGATGTCTGAGAAGAGCTAAAATAAATGAACTCATGAACTTCAGTTATTGATCAGGCTTACACTATTGTCTTCCTGACTTAAGACACTGGGGCAAATTTTTGTAAGGGAAGAAACACAGCCAGGAAGGGATGACTAGCTCTATATTGAAAAAAGAAATAGTAAACTATATATGTAAAATTTGATCTAAGTAAAAAAAAAAAAATGGAGGAAAGGAAGAGAGAAAAGACACTTTCAATGCAGGGGCTCTGAAAGCTGTACTTGAAACTCAATAAATTAAATAAGAAATGCTAGATAAACTGCTCCCAAGAGCCACAACCACTAGAACTAACTCATGAGAGGCAGGGTGAATTTTAGCCCTGAAATTGCATCTCCTTGAGCAAGTGAATAAAGAGCAAATTTTAGCTATCATTATGAGGACAAAAAAAAAAAAAAAAAAAAAAGAGAGAGAGGAAGAGAAAGAAATAGAAGAAATAGTTATGTTTCATCCTAATGGGTTTATTGGAAACCTGAAGCTGTGATGACAGTAAATCACAGATATTTGAAAAAATGTGGTGCAGAAAATAACATGATATTTAATATTTTAAGATTTCTCCAGTTCCCAAACCAACCTCATGATTTGTTGTGCTTCCATTAAGGATTTTGACTTTCATGTTGGGAGGACTGTCAATGCTTTCTTTCCATGAGTTTCCAAATCATAAGGAGGAAGAGTGAGAATATGAGTGTTTGGTGAACAAGTATAGCATAGGGCAGAGTCACACAGTTTTATATGGCCTATTAAAAGGATTGGAAGAGCACCAAGGTAGAATCCCTTGTAGTCGGTCAAGATGAAAGGGAAAGTCAGCAAAGTAAAATAATTCATGTTAGCAAGTAACTGAACCAGTGAGTTTAATGCCATATCAAGGAATCTGTGTATTATGAAGGCACCTCAGCGCAGATGCACCGCATAAACTATAAAAAAGAGTGATTTTGACATCAGACTTCTGCTTTATCCTCTCAAAACCATCATTCTTATCACTTGCTCATAGTGAAATGAAATAAACATGAATAATCTGAATTTTTGCAGTTAGTTTTAGAAAAGCAGTTTTGTAAAAAGTCTCTTTCCTCTCTAACATCTCCAGAGTTGCATTTAAGGTTGCTTTTGTAAGCTATAGAGATGAGACCTTGCACAGAAAGAGATTTTGATGATTTTCTCTGCTTTCAACCCCGAAGACCCACTGCAGATTAAAGAGACAAAAAGAGGAATGGTTCTGTCCATTTTTAGGCATTTATCACTGACTTGCTTGCTAGCTTCCTGCCATATACAGCTGTGGATAGAAGAAGAAAAAAAATGGCTAGACATATGTCACTGAAGACGCAATTTGTCTTTCAGATGATGGAAAGCAGAAGCAAAATTAATTCGGGCACTACATGTTGAGCTTTTCAGGGTTTAGTGCTGAAAGCCCAAACCCAAGAAAATAACCTCAGGCTAGACTTTGGTGCTATGTTGCTGCATTTGTGAACTGAACTCATTTGATTTGGGAATCACTGAGAAAGAAAAGAATTTCTGAAAACACATTTTTATTAATATTTCCCTGTATAGTCCCAGACAGTAAGGTTCTGTAAAGTCAGCTGTAGTCCTATCTGCTCTATCCAGATACTTGATGTCTTAGTTATGAATTTCTCCTTGGTTACCAGGGGCTGGCAGTCATTCTGGGTGTCACTGAAAAAATAATTTTCTTTGTCATCCTCTTGGAAGTAGCCTATAACCTCCATTTTCATGTACCAATTCCTCTGACACTAATTAGGAATTATAGGCTTTCTCCCAGAAGACTCTGCTTAGCCCAGGAAAGACCTTGTTTTTTACCAGCAGAGTTCACATTAAAAGCTTTCAGAAAAACAATAATAACAACAAAAATGTCCTACCAAATATCATATTATAGACCATATTATAGTTCATAACCAAACTGAAAACTGAGTTCAGGACTTTTAACTCTTCTATTCCTTTTGCTTCTTTAGCTTGTCAATTCATTATCAATTTTTGTTTTTCTTTTACACAAATGCCTCTATGACTCAATTCCATGTTTGTGTGGAGCTGTAGCTTTAAATCAAGAAAAAAAATTGTATTCCTGGTAAGAATGCAATAATCTCTCCAGCATTAGGAGGTATAAGGGAAGAATTGTATAAATTGCAGTTGACCGAGGTCAGCATTAACTTAAGTACTCGAGCTGATACTTAGCATTTGCTCTTATGCACAAAAGCAGGAGCTGTTTTCAGTTCCTCTGGAATTCCTGTAAACATCCATCCTTCCACACATTAAAAGACACCATGCAAGTCTGCATTTATAGCAGCTCTCCAAATACACCTGCACAGCTCCATGGTGCCTCTATTCATATTACTACTACCTGAAATTTGAGGGCTGGGTGATGAGGAGAGGTAAAAAAAATCTTGCCAATTTTGGAATGGAAATTTGCCTCCATTTTGCAAACAGCTCCACTTAGGCATTCCAGGGAGCTCAGCCCAGATTAAAGCCCAGACAACAAATTCTCCTTTTGTTCCTGAGTGAGCTCAGCTGGAGCAGTGCTGGGGAGCTTTCCCTGCACACGGGCAGTTAAACCACTGAACCTGTGAGCCTTGTAAGCCTGTCAGTTGAGCCTTGGTGAAAAATATAACCAGAAATTATATAAATAAGAAAGGCTGTTAAAGGTAAGACAGGATCTGACTACCTGGCATCTTGGGAGAGGTCTCTAAACACTAGATGTCTTTAAAAAGAAATCTATTTTACATATTTTGTCAACATTTTTTCAATACAAGTCTATTTGAAAAATGTTAAAACACAGAATGTAGATGGGTATTTTTCATTATAAAGAAATCTTGAAGGACGATTCTTGGACAGCCTTTTCACAATAATTTTCTATCTCTTGCTTTCTTTTTTTTTGCTTCCATCTTCACCTATAACATCCTCTTATTCAAATTCCCAAGCATAAATACAGAACTATACTGTAACCTATACACACTGTTATATTTTAGCAATGTTATAAAAAATTAAATTCTAGTAACTGCATTACTCATTGCTACTTCTTTTTTCTTGTTTTTCAAAGTAGTTTGAAATATTAGCATGAACAAAAAAAAAAAGATTACAACACTTCAAAAATACAACTAGTAGCATAATTTCCAACATGTAGTCATATTCTGTGAAAGGAACCAAGTAAGAGTCTCTAAAATTTCTTTTTTATTTTTATCTCGGGAAAGATAACAAAACTGTCAAATTTATGATAACACTGCATTTATTCTTGTAGTTTTGACCTTAGAATAGATTCATTAATATTCTATTTTGTCCTTTTGTAGAGAAAGAAAAACTTCTTGCCTTTGTTTTTGACAGAAATATTCCCATAGTTTTGGACTGGTAAAGGAGAATGTAGAAGTGAAATAGGATTTATTCTAGCTAGACGAACAGATTCGACACCCATGTCAAACATTATTACAACCTATATGCTTCAAGCATAGACTGGTAGTTAAATACTGCACAGACTCAAGCCAAGCATTACAAAAACAAAATGTTTCACAGCCCACATACTTCTTTCTGTATGTTTGCAGTGATTCAGTAATGAACACCATGCTGAGACAACATTTGAAGCACTGCAATGATGCGTAGAGTGCACAAAACAAAAATTAATATATTTATAGGCTGAGATTCACTGCAGCCTTTCATAATCAGGTTCTGCATGAGAGGAGAGGATGTCTGGGGAGGCGAAACCAATTTGCAAGCTGCTTGCTCTCTCTCCCTGCCTCTCGGCGACACAGCAGCCCCACACCAGGTTTTCAAAACCCTGAGATTACTGGATCCTTACGAATGCAAGTTGGTGACTTTGCTTGCCAACATGCAACTCCAGCATGCATCTTGAGGGTGCTGGGCCACCGTTAAGGTGGGTCTGCATGAAGTGCCCAGATATCTCAGTGCTGTTCTCCCATCTTTTCCCCAGGGAATGAATAAAAGGGCACAAAGTTTGGTACCAGCTACGTGATCCCAGCAGATCCTTACCAGGAATACTGACTTTTCAAAGCCCAATGTGAAAGTCCAAGACTTGACTGTTTAAAGAAATCTGCCCCAAGAACATGTTCTACCTGGAGTAACTGAAGCCAAGGAAATCACCTGTGCTGCTCTTCTCACCACTTCAAGCAGAAACCTCTGAAAAACAAGGAAAACCTCTGAAAAACAAGGAGCAGCTCTGCAAGCCTAGCACTGAGAGCTGCTCAACCCACGCCCAGCACCCAGCGGTGCTGGCTGGTGGTCTTGATAGGAGTCCTCATTAAGAGTAACCATATGTTTTGCTGAACACCGTGGCCTCAAATCAATAAGAAAAGTCTTCAGGACGTTTTGAACCTAACTGAGCAGAGCAGGAAGGCAAATGTTTAAAACTAATCCAGCTCTTTCTTTTCCACTGGAAATGCTTAAAATATGCTTCTCCATTCCTTTCTGTGTTAATGTGGTCAAGTATCTCTTCCCAAACACACTGCCAAAACACACACACACATTTGCCTCAATATCCCATCTGCATAAAAAAAGCATCGGTACTTCTTGGATGTGTAATATGGATAAATTCAGTAGTGCTGGAGAGGTTATCAGACTCTGTTATTGCAAGCACCATTAGGAAGGCTGTGTCACGCAGCACACTGCTTTTAGACTCACAAGCTCTCAGCTCTGCTCCAGATTTGCCACCAAGTTGTGCCTCAGTTTCCCAACCTGCAAGTGCATATAATCATATTGCCTTTCAGGA
>JAVCKT010098917.1:0-10334 GCA_032273925.1 Rhynchotus rufescens | reverse complement strand
AAGACAGAATGTGCCAATGATAAGTTAACACTTTTTATTTCCCTTTTTTTTTTTTTTTTTTTTTTTTGGTGGCTTGGCAAATTGGCTTGACCTAAGGGCTCGTTTTCTGAGGAGCAGAATCGCCCTGTAAGAAGCTGCTTTATTTCTGTCAATAATTCCCATTGACGTCATGCAGAATTTCTGCAAATTAGTCCTCCAGAGCAAAACCCTCTGGAAGTCAGCAAGGTCTTTGCCATTGGCCTCCATGCGGTCAAGTCATCACCCCTTGTAGCCAGATTGTCTACAGAAGGGTCAACACAGCCGCAGAAGGCTGAGATAACAAATCCCTTGAACATCACATTTTTGGTTCGCTGTGTCAGCTTCTGGAAATGCCTTCTCTTCTGTAGCTTCTTCTACAAAAGCTTATATCTGACATGTTTTTCCACTCCTCTGTCAAAGCCATGTAAACAGTGAAAAGATAATATGTAGTAGCCAGTAGCCTTAAGCATGGAATGAGACAAGATACAGCTTGACGCTGTAAAGATGCAAAAGTTTATTTTTGCAACCTCTGCAGGAAGGATCCAAGCCAGGATCAGCAATCACTGCTGAAAATCCATCTCTCATCTTTTTCTGAGGATGATTTGTAAAAGAAGGTTGCTCTAGCCTTGAACTGGGACAAAAATCCCAAGTGAAAAATAAGAGAAGATATGTTCTTCTGTTTTCAATAAAGAAGAACATCTTCCTAGGGTATATAGGTCATACAATGATTGCCATTTTGTTAGTTGACTGATTTCCAATGTAAGAATAGTGAGATGGGGAATTAATCGTGTTTTGAAATCTTATAAGTAAATCAATAAAGCAATTATTATTTCACTATTATCTCTTTGCTATTAATTATGCAGGATCATAGCTGAGATGGCCACCTCAACATAAAAAAAACTACTTTCTATCCCAACTTGGATGGGATTTAGTCCTGTTTTAGGATCTCAAGATTGTGCAAATACAAGATTAACTCTTGGTTTTAATTAGCTGATTTATGATATGAGGATCCGAATAGGTAGCTTGGAGATCTAGGGCTAGGCCACTCTGTGCCTTAAAACCATAACTTCAGCATCTCCCCTGCAGAAGATGCTTGCTTTGTATTGTAACATCTTTGAAGCATCTTTCAGCAGCAAGGTCATAAAAAGCTTTTAAATTACATCTAGGAAGCCTCCTTATGAGGATGAGGAGAAGAGTGGCTGTTGCAGTGAACCACACGGCAGCTAGTCTTTTGGATAGATTGTGTCTTCTAGGCAGTATAAAAGCAAAATGCTGGTTTACGCTATCGCTAAGAAAATGAGGTATCGCCTGTCTTCATTTGAAGAGGCCTGGAGAAATCTCTGTTAGTCACTTGCTCCTGCTTCAGTGATCATAGGTCATGTAAAATGAACCAAGTTCCCTAAGGAAGATTTGGAGGTATCAAAGTTTCTTGAATGATTGAAGCTAGTCTGAGACCCCATTTTCATTGAGGTCACTGGAGACAAGGCTATAGGCACTGTCTGGACTTTTTAATGATGCCAGGAGCTGCAGCATAACCCAAGATTAAAGGCAGACACTCCCAGAGCATTTTCTGGCTGCAAGATCATTTTCCATGCTTGGGACTATCACACACAGGCACACCTTTTACATCACAGTATATTATACTTTTGTGATCTAAATCCTTCAGTCTTCCTTAAAAAGAAGGTGTTCTCAGGCCAGCTCTTGGCCAGCTAAGCTGCTTACACTAGGCTAGAGAAATTCAGTGGCTGGTCAAGACTACCAATGCTCAGCAGCTATTAACAAGCAGGGAAACCTTGACCAAAGTCATTATTGCTGAGGGGTGTGATATGTTTATTTAATGCAGCAGTAGATTCATCTCTGAGTTAATCACTGCCTCCGGCATCATGACTGCATTTTCCTGTGTGGATCAGCTGATCAGTGCACTAGCTTAATGGGAAAGGCATTTTTCTCGAGGCTAATATTATATCGATGTTAAAGGGCCAATACTCACAGCACAAAAAGCCTTGTAGCCTCTAGTCTTTGCTCAGACTTGCCTTTCCCACCGTAATACCCCTTCTCTTTGGCTCTGTCTTGGAAACTCTGCTTCTGTCTTGAATGCTCTTTTGTTGTGGGCTAGCAAAGTGGACTGTGGTTTTTCTCAGCAGATGTAGCACACTATGTGTGTCTCTTTTGCCCTTCCCCATCATCACAGAAAGCTCTGAATTTGGCCATCGTTGACATCCTAAAATTTTGGTCCAGCTTCCCAACTACTGGCACAGGTCTTCACATCACAACACCCGTCTACCCAACTCTGCATTTCATCCCTAATCTTTCTTCACTTTTCAGAAAGGCCAGCCTACATACCTAAGTGTCTACAGCGCATTAAATATGTGCTGTAAAACGGTTGCAAAAAGCCCTCTCCTCTTTCAAAGCAAATGCAATCCATGCCTTCTCTATTCCCTTTTTAGCCTTCAAGCCCTTTCTCTGGTCAGTGTCTAAATCAGTGTATTCAGGGGCAGCTTTGCCTCAGAGGGCAATAAATGCCACTTGTGTGGTGGCTTTTTAGATTGTCTTCAGTTAAATAGTGTAAACAGTTAGACCAAATGTACATGCTTACAACACAGATGGCTGGTCACACCATATCTATGGAGAGTTTCTCCATACAGTAGGCTTAGGGCGTCTTTTCCTCAAGTAAACTTTTAAAACAAGTGACATGAAATTCTGTTATTGAGTGTGATGAATTCAAGAGAAAGCACAAAAGTGCTTGTTTGGGTAAAAGGAGTTTCCATCCCTCATTAGCTGGAGGCAGAAACAAGTGTCTCAGCAGATGAGGACTGGCATCACATATAGAAGGGAAAGGCCTTGAGGGAAATTGCAAATAGCCTGTGTCTAATGCAGTCACTAAGGGCAGAGCAGAGAGTGGCCACCTAGCTAGATGTGACAAAATCAAAGCTGAGGAAAACCTCTTCATGGCCTTATCTTGCATGGACATTAGCAAGCAGAGAATGAAATAGGCTCTTGTACAGTGGACGGGGAGATAACAGAAAAAGCAGTGTTGTAATGCTGCTTTTTCTGCTAAAAATGGCTTTTCTAAACATAGCCTATATTAGTCTTTCAACACTGACACATTGTGGGGTCTGCTCTTTATGAAAAAAAAGCCTTCTAGCAAAACGTTATAGCTCATTTCTAGCTTTAGTGCCTGTCATCTAAAGGGTAAAGCATCTTACATAAATAGAGATTTTATTTCCCATCATTATAGCAACCATAGTGAGGCTGGATCAGATCAGTCAGGAGGGTAGAAACCCCATTATGTAGAAACCCATGCTGTGTATCATAAGGAAGAGGGAGTCTCTCAGCAGGAAAGACTGCTTTCAAAATCTGTCACTGAGTTGCCTATCAAAGAGGGTTCAAGGAGAGACCAACACTGCAGTCAACAGTGAAATTGCTTCCCTTTTGAAAAATATAGCCTAGTTTAAACTTACATAGCTCAGGTAGTGGTAGCAAGAAGCCTCAGCATCAAGAAAGTACCAAGGCAGGAATAATCTCTCAAATTGCAGGACATCTGCAGTAGCATGTCTCCAGCTGAGCTGAACTCCTCAGGCTCTCTGTGAGGTTGGTAGAGGAAGATGTATTTTACAATACAACTGCTCTGCTTTAGGTGTCTCTCTGCAGATGAGAGGGATCACACTCTGGGCTCTGGTGGTTGTTTTGACAGTATCTACACCAGCTAGAACGGGGAACTGGTCCCAAATAGTGCATCCAAATCTGTTTCAATGCAGCAGAGAATTCCCATGTTGCAGAAGATCCCCACGCTGCAATTCATTATTACCATGTCCTCAAAGCAATACATAAAAATGTCTTTTCTCTGGACAAAGCAAAAAGCGTCTGAGGCGGAAACAACTGCTCACATAGCCAAATATATAGCACAGAATCAATAACTGTTCTGTTCTTGCTACCACTCACCTCAGGTGGTCCTCTTACCACCACTTTGAGGAAGGAGCTGTAGAAACCAGTTGTTACCCATATGTGTGATTCATCTCTGGGCAGCTACAAGCCACAACTCTAACGGAGAAGGAGGTAGTCTATCAAAAATGCAGCAGATGACACTGCTTGTGGAAAAAAAAAGTGTGGAAACTCCAGACTTGAGATTCCTGCTGCCACAGAAGTGTGTTCTGCAGTTTCCTCTCTGTGACATTAGTAGCCCTACAAATTGCGTTTTGTTCTATTTTGTGCAGAACTCACATGCACTTTCTGTCAGCAGCCTTGCCTTGTCCTGTGACTTATTCTAGTTTCTCATGATGTGCTCCAGCCTCCTATCCTGTTGTACTTTCAAAACACCCATCCAGGAAATATTCCCCGAAGTTCTATCTCCCCCAGAGTAAATCCATGTTTAAGGAGTGTGTGTACATCAAGACTGGTCTCTTAAACCTACCCCTTTACCCATGAACTGCTAAATTAGGGCCAAACCTTGCTGGGCACACTCACACCAGTGCATCCCTACACTCACACTAACAAATCCCCACGGGCTGCAGATACCCAAAGTGGGCTTTAGGCAAAAGAGATGATGTGTGCTCACCTGGCACAGCCCATATGCAAACAAAATGCATAGGGAAGCCGTAGGGATGAAGGTGCCACATTGCTGGCCCTTGTCAGCTCAGCTCTGTGTCACTTTGCCTCCCACGGTCTGCTCTGCCTCCACCTTCCACCATCCCACCCTGCAGCAAGTTTCTGCTTATGCCATCTGGCTCGCGGGAGGGAACTGATGTGCACGTAAATTGATCAGCAGAAGCGCATGAGGATCCCCAGTGTGACATACTGGCAGGTGCTAGTGGAGGGTTGAATTAATTTTGAGTGATCATTGGGGACGAGTCTCTCTCTCCAACATGTGAGACCGAGAAAATGTGTTCTGTGCTTCCTGCAGTTACATAGCAACTGTTTTCAGTGGGAGATAAATGTGAGCTTGTTGCTGGAGCCGATCAATAATGCTCTAAATTCAGTGCAATACACACACATCACCGAGGAGGCAACCCCGAACACAGGAGCTCGTTACATTTGCTGTAAGCCCAATGGGTGTCCTTGCCTCGGTAAGAGCCAGGAATTACCCAGGTGGGCTCGATGGAAGCAACAGGGCTGTTGCCCTGTTCATCTCATCATCATCAGTTCATCATCTCAAAGATGCTCAGGCAGCAGCAATGCAGCCAATGTCTTCCTGGAACACATTTTCTGGAGGAGAAAAAGCTATTGCTAGAGGAGACAAGGCTGGTGTACAAGTCCAGCTGTGGCTATGCCTCTTATGCTAGTGCAGGGGCCAATGCTGGTGTATCTGTTTGGGCAGCTGGTTTCCACCTTGGAGTTTTGTATTAGCCTTGAGAGTCAGAGGTAGATTTCCCATGGATTTTTTTTTTCTTTTCTAAGTTGACCATTCTCACTGACTGCAAAATGTCCCATTTCTGTGCTGCAGTGAAATCCTCACACAGCAGGTTATTGTGTTTAATTATTCATTTCCTGAGGAAAAAACAATCCTTCTCCTTTCAAATCTATTCCCTTCCATTGCAGTCAGATCTCTCCATGCTCATTAGTGTTCACACTGCTTCTCCTCTTAATCCTTTTCTTTATTTGAAAGATATATATCACCAGTCCTTTTTTAAAATTGAGCATTCACAGTTCCTTCCACAGACTTCTTCAATCCCTGTCTCCACATCCTTTCATTTTTACCATATTTACCAGGCTATAAGGTGATCAGAAACTAGACTTTGCTTTCAAAAGCTAATTCATACAGATCTGAGGGGGAAATTTTTTATCCCATGGGAGATCTACCTATTTAAGTGTCTTCATTGTTTCAGGTTCAGGTAATACTAGCAGGCAGTGCCACTGGGAGTCGAAGGGAATTGGAAATTTGCTTCTGGACCAGTGCAATGGGAGAGGTCTTATCCTCTCATGCTGACGAAAGGTTCACCTTGTACAAACTCTACTGCTATGTGGGAGGCACATTGAATTTGCACACAGAACAATTTGTGCACAGATTGAATTTGTGAACAGGGTGTTGGATACAGCCTGCAATTTCCTTTTCCCTCTTGGGGTTGGTATCTGTGGAGAATCTGAAGACACATCTATATCAGAAAGTGTGTCACGTTTCCCTAGATGGGAAGGGATGCCCAGATGGCTCAGCAGGTCATTGGCCATGATACTGACTTCAGTGGTGAAAGAAGGTTAAGAACCTATTCTCCATTGCTTGTTTTCTCCTCTCTGGTGTCCAAGGGCTCTTGGGCTGCAAGAACACCTCACTGAATTGATTGCTATTCAAAGTAGCAGATTGTTGGAGGATTCTTCTCAGCTTCAAAGTTCGGCCATTGCATTGGCTCAGCAAAGTAACCAGTAACTGCACATTATGAGAGGGCCTCCTGGCATTAGCTCTGACACTGAGCTTTAGCTTTGCACAGATGTGCATCCAAAATCTACAGCAAGCAGCACCACGCTGGCCACAATCGTACCTCAGTGTATCAACTTGTCACCACTCAGCAGGGTTTCCTTGCTTGAATGCATTGCTTGACCAACACAGTCAATTGGCATCCTGACCTGAGCTCAACACTCTGTGTTTGAGATGCAGGGGTGAGCACAACTCAGGCAAGCCTGATCCTGTCTTCTCCTGGAAAGCTAGACTGGCCTTTTGGCTTTCTATGGGAGAGCTCACTCCATAAAATCATATGAGTCCTTCGAAGAACAATCCCAAAGTTACATGGAGAGCAAGGTGTGTAGTAATATGGTGTGTTCACCACTGTTCGTTTCTTCTTTTCCAGGTCGGCTGCAAAGTCATGATGGTTTTCTTTCAGTACTGCATCATGGCCAACTTCTTCTGGCTGCTTGTAGAAGGCTTATATCTTCACACGCTGTTGGTCATCTCCTTCTTTTCAGAGAGGAAGTACTTCTGGTGGTACATTTTGATCGGCTGGGGTATGCATCTTATCCAACTTGAATTCCAGGAGGTGATCCTGGCAGGCATTTTTAGCAGCAATTTAAGGGGTATGGTGGTGAGGATGGGGACTTATTGACAATCACCAAGAGACTGTTAAGTCTTCAAAATCTGTCTGACTCTAAGCCACAGCTGCTGGATTAGATTCTGCAAAGCTACACTCATGTTCTTCCACCCAGCTGGAATCATGCATGGTCCTTAAATTTTAAGCGTGGATCCCAAAGCAAAGCCAACCTCCCAAACTGAGCTCTTCCAACAAACACTATAATCTCTTGCCCACTTCCTTCATTCAGTCTAGCTATCCACAGAGGTCTCATTGCCTATGTGCTAATATTGATAACCTTCTGCATAGTACATGCATGATTTCTCCATCTTTGATGTGAATCAACTCTTGCACACACACAAGACAACATAAGGAAGACGAAATTAAATTGCATGAAGTTTCAGCCTCGAGCTGAGATGCTAACTTATGTAAATTAATCCTACTAGACCAGCTTTTCTTCTTTCTCCCAAGAGACAGAACAGAGATCTCTTTTCCCCCTTAAGTTTTTTTTAGCTTAAGGTTTATATATAAACAAGAAAAATAGCTCTCCATTCCACATTTTTTTTATAGCTGAAACGAGGAAATAATTAGAGCGGGGAATAATCTTGAAAAATGAAAAAAGAAAAGCATTTGTGTCATGTACAGGGGTATGCCTGGACTCAGGATTTGATCAACTAGCCATAAAGTAACTTCCATCAAAAGTGACAGGAGTTACGCTTGGATTCACACTGCGGAAGAGGGATCGTTCTCTGTGCTATATGAGGTGAAGTTAGCAGGCTTTCTTTCACATGCAGTTAATCAGGTCAGACCTTCTTTAAACCCACCTTGCTCACAGGCACTTGTTCTCTCAGCACAGTAGAGCTGGAAGATTTTAAAGAAATGTTTGTAGAGCTAATGGTTTTAAATGAAAGGAAATATCTTGCACTTACATGTATTTGGACAATTCTTACATGGACTGCAGACCCTTGAGAATTTCTGAGGCTGGTTGGGTGAGGAAGGAGGATTCAGATAAAGGATAGGTGCTCGAAAGACCTTTTGGCATTTCATTTCTCCATCCTTTTCAAGAGCTGCAGTGATAGATCTAAAACACACTATGAAGGGACTGAAGATTTGAACACCCTTATTGTAGTTCTTATTGTTTGTATTACCTTTGCTCTTAGAAGTCACAATAGACCACACAAAGTACTGTGAGTAAAAAAGAACAAATAGAAGTTTCTTTCCTGGAGTGTTTCCTTTGTAAATGGAAACAAAAACAACAGACAGAGCTAGAAGGGGAACAACAAGTGTGTAGCATGCTTGAGTCAAGCAGCGGAGCATGGAGTGAGAGGAAAATTAGATTATTTTGACCAGCTACAGACTTCAGGTCACTTCAGGCTCCCTTTATAGCTAGTAGAAATAGTAAATACAGTCAAGGTGGTCCAAGAGAACATTTCTTGTCCTAAAACAAACATCTAATGTAGCTCAGAATGATATCTTGGAAGAATATGCTTCTCTCCACCAATACTAAAGAGAACTTGGGATGACTGGGTTATATACAGATGTTGTACAATGCAGGTGTCTCAAGTGAGGTGGGATGACACCTAATCCTTTTGTTTCATCACCAGTAGGCATTTCAATAAAAGGATAAATCAAGTAGGGCATCATTTACAGGAAACTCATCTTACATGATCAGTGAGAGAGTAAGGCAACGTTTGTCACGTGCACTGAAGACCTGACATATTTGTACACAGTTAGACCAAGTCACCATCTCAGTCAGAGTTGATGGAGAGTGGGGGAGAGCAGCACTGAAACAGACATGGATAACAATTTGTGACAATAAAAATATCTCTTCTCTTGCAGGTGCCCCTTCTGTGTTCATCACCGCTTGGACTGTTGTCAGAATTTACTTTTTTGATGTTGGGTAAGCCTATGGACTCCATTCACATTCCTTTATAACTGTTCTATCTTCAAGAAAGGCCAAAGAAAGCTCTACAGCCCTTATAGCCCTGTTATCTGCTCAGCTTCCTTCCTGACCTAGGAAGGCACTCAGAGTAGACCCGAGGCATTTTCCTACCCCAAAGCCTAGGAAATGCTCCTTGTCTTCCCGAAAGAAATGTTCTTTGTGCAACCTTAGGAAAGTGGGATTAGTGATTGGGATTTGCAGGGAATTAGCGAAGATACCCTGGCTAAAATCACAAATAGGCTATGGGTGTTGCTAACAATGATATTAGTGTTATGGAATATCAGGAGAATATGCCAAATAATCAACCGAAATTAATCTGCAAACAAAATTAACCATGTTAATTGATTTGGTTAAATGAGTTTCACCAAAATTATCTTTCCATTCATGGAAGAACACATTAGAAGTTAAAACAGAAAAGTCAAATCTGTTTCTAAATATCAGTATTTTCCATAGATAATTCCTTTGATATTGAAATGAATGGGGAATGAGGCACAGGTTTACTAGAGAAGGAGGGATACTGTGGAGTCTTGCACTCATTTATTAATTATCACAGTTAGCACACACAGCAGTGCATGCAGCAGGGAAATAGCCTGGCAAAGGTCCCCCTATCCACATCTCACCTGCATGGACCTTGGGAACTTCCTGCTGAACAGATTCCCACTTCGCAGAGCACAAGCAAATCAGACACCTGGATCTTGAGTCTCATTAGCACTGCTGTCACCTTGATAGCATGTATTTTACTTCACTCTACTCACTTGATCTGGCAGATACCAATCTTGATGCCACTGCAGCAACGCATTTCATTTCCTCTTGCGGCTCTGCTAATATCTTCATTGCAGCCTTATTTGCACAGAAAAATAGAAAACAGACCTCTCTAGGAAGAGTTGTTGTTCTCGGAAAGATAAATGAAGGCCACATGCTACCATTACAGCTGGTGGCATTTCTGAGTCCTTAGCTTTTTGTTATATTTAGGGAGGTGTTTTATGCCTTGTAGTGAGCAATAAAACTGATTATTTTCAGACCTTTCTCTAATTAAAGTGCTCCTATAAGTATGTCTGCAATTACAGGGAAATCACTGGATGACCCAGATGGTCCTGTGGTCCTGTATAGTGAAGACATGAGTTGAGCAGCTGTTCCATGGTCTGAGTTGTGCTTTGCGCTCCACAGAAATGACCCTATTTCTGACAATGCAGCAGAAACGGAATAAACACTCATTAGACCTTCCACAAAAACAAACAAAAAAAATCCACAAACAAAATACCTACAAATTCATTTTTCTTCTTCCCCAGATGTATCTTTGCATTTCTTCTTCACAGAATCACAGAATCAGACTCACAGAATGGTTGAGGTTGGAAGGGACCTCTAGAGATCATCTAGTCCAA
>JAVCKT010098914.1:0-10336 GCA_032273925.1 Rhynchotus rufescens | reverse complement strand
TCAAATCCTTGTAAATGCATAAATCTTATTTGGCAGGTAGTACCCAGCTTTGTTTAAGATTGATAGCACTGTATAATCTCCAGGAGATAAACCACTAAACTTTTCATTCAAAAACAAAAATAATCAATTCTCTCTGTAAAGGCAGAGGAAGGAGAAGGAATGAACCACACAGTTCACAGGCAAGAGTGATCAGCAACTGTCCTCAGCTTTCTCTCCTGCCTGAAAGGGTTTAAAATTATATCAGTCTGCTTCTATTCTCACTCTTTGCTAATAGAAACCAGGTAACTTTCGAGTCTCCTGACGGGCTAGTGAATAGTTACTTTTAATGCAAAGCAGTTTGGCTTCTATGGATAAGACTATTTTCCATGGAAAAGACTCAGTCTTTAGAATATTCTAAAAATATAGGGTCTAACTTCAAATCTATTGAATCAAAGAGAAATAATTCTACTTTTTTTTTTTTTTCTGGTGAAGTAGAGCACATTATTAGTATGCTGTCCTCACAAATCTGTGTGTAGGAAGAAATATCTGTTTCATGACTCACAATAGATATTAACATGATGCCAATTATTTTAGGAAATTGGGAATATGCACTAGGTCGGGGACAAGAGCTAAAGGAAGAAGTATAAATTAACATATAGTACATAAATGCAAGGTTAGTGTGTGCTTTGTGGAACTTGTTATACAGAGAAGTGATGTAGATTACAGTATTTTTGCTGCAATCTACTGAGGCATACATCTGGACAAATGGATCCAAAAAAGGAACTTGGTGAAGGTTTAAACATTCAGAGTATGACAGGCTGGGAAGTTTAGATTCTTTCCTGAAGTTCCTTAAAAAAGACGAGAAAATCATGCCTCTATGACACAAATGTAAATTGAATTAGGGGAAAAAAAAAAAAAAAAGGGAATCAGTCTAGTCAAGTCATGTTGAAGCTGTTCAGGGGTACCTCAGTTGCTTTCCAATGGATCTGTTCCACATTCAGCCCCAGCCTGAACTGCTCCCTGTACGGGAGCTGTTCCAGACCAGAGGCAAGAACTTGTCCTTGATCTTGCTGAACTTTATAAGATTCCTGTTGACCTATTCATTCCTAGAGTTTGCCCAGCTCCTTATGAATTGCAGTCTTTCCCTCCAGCGTATTGACTTCTTCCACCAATTTGATGTCACCTACAAATTTGCCAAGAGGGCACTCTATCTCATCATCCAGCTTATTTAAGAAGACACTCTTGGTCACAGTACTGATCCCTGAGTGATGCCACTAATTACTAGCTGCCAGACAAACTTTGCACAATTGGTCACAACTCATTAAGCTTGGCAAACCAGACAGTTTTCCACCCATCTTATTGTCCACTTATCTGACCTTTATCTCCCCCATCTGAGGAGAAAGAGATTATGGGAGACTGCATCGAAAGTCTGCTAAAATCATGGCATAGCACATGCACTGTGGTACATTTGCCCACAGCCCCAGGCATTCATCACAAAAAACAATGAATCTGGTCAGGTTGGTCCCAATACCTTTGCATCCTTCACATGTTTAGGAAATTATTAGATTTCGCTTTGTAACTTCCCAGATGCTGAGGTGAGGCTGAGCAGCCTGCAGTTACCTGGATTCTCCTTCTTGCTCTTCTTGCTTTCTTCCAGTCTTCAAGTATGTCACGGTATCTCAAAGATGGGAGGCATCTTGAAGCATTTTGAGCAGCTTCTTCAACACCACCAGATGCATCCTATATGTTTCATCCCTTGGACTTCTGCATATCTATACAGTTTAAGTGACTCCCAACTCTTTTCTTCCTCTAGAGCAGTTAGTGTTTCACTCTCAAGACTTTGCTATTAGGCTCAGGGACCTGGAAGACCTAAGGACAAGATTTACTGTGAACATCAATCATCACTCAACAGGTCTGCCTTGTTCGTGAGCAGACAGTTCCACAGAGCATCTTCCCTAGTTGGTTTATCTGTATCACAGATTCAGCTGCATTATGCAATTGTGTTCAGCTCAGTGCAGAAATCTATCTCCTTCTGCTTGCTCTCCTTGACAAGGATGTCTGTAGGAGACACTGATCTGGTCTTGTTCACATCTTCTCCACTGTTTTGTCACCTGCCCCAGTTCAAAGATTCCTGCATTTCAGCCACTCTTTTACACTCTTTTACAGAGGGCAAACCTCTTCTTCCCACTTTACCATCCTTTCTCCTGAAGAGTCTTAATATCCATTGCAGCATTCTAGTAAGAGCTTTCCCACTATGTTCCCCTAATCCCAGTGAGAGAGGTCACAAACAGATGTTTAATTCCTCCTACTTCTTTCTCAGGCTGTACACGTTTGAGAATGTGCTTGCTTCTCACAGGAGAGGCCCCAGCCTGGGACAGCACCTGCATCCCCTCAGCCATGTTACCCAGGCCACTGCTGGGCCCTGGACGTCAGCTCTGCTGCTGCCCATGTACTGTGTGGCCGCACGGCTCCTAGGCAGCCCTGTCTAGAGATGCCGGCCCCACTGCAGCACCCTGCCAGCCCGGCCCTCCCTGGCCAGCAGCTGCTGTGCCCTCAGCAGCACCAGCCATGCTGACAGCAGAGCCCAGGGCAGTGTCTCCCTCAACCTCAGTCTGGCCACACCACTGCCATGTGGTTAGTGTTGGCTGCGCTGCCATCTTACGTAGGCCCTGCTGGTCAGCTGAAGCCCAAATCCCTCTCATTCTGCTGAGCCTCTGGCCTAAGGGCCCTCAGGTGAGCGAGAGGAGACTCCCAGGCACTTCTTGGGACGATCATATGTTTTGTTAGCTGATGTATTAATGCTTACGCACTCTTTATTCCTAATAACATGGAGCTGACCTTGGCTTAAAGATCATGAACTGGGACCTTGGCAGAGATGCACTTGTTTTGAGGATATGACCTAAAGTAATCTGCCTCAATTCGTGAAACTCATTATATGAAGACGGCAGTGTTTGTGTCTAAGGAATGCCAATATGATGAGTTACCCCCGAATAATTTGAATATTGGTGAACTTGCTTGCAAGCCATTTGGAGAATTTTACCCATCATTTTTCTTTTTTTTTTTTTTTCATTTTACCTGAGCAATTTGCTGTGGAAACAGATGTGTGCATCCTTGCAGGGGACTATGGTGCATGCCAGCCACTAAATATGAGGAAAAATGCATTGTGCAGGAGCAAATATTTGCCCTCGGAGGTTTAAAGTGGTTCCTATTGCTAGGGAAACCACTCCGCTTTAATATGCATGTTCAGCAAGGCTACCTCAGTCAGACGCTCAGTCTGGAGGAGATCGTATTGTGCTGGGGAGAGGAAAAGCTAATAATAAAGACACTTATGAAAGATAAGATAACAAATTAAGGGGAGAGGCAGATAGACAGGAAGGCTGTGTAAAAAAAAAAAAAAAAGATAGAACATGATAAAAATCGTTTCAGATTGCATATATTTGTCTAGGCATTTCCTCTTGTCCATAAGACTGAATTCTCAACTGAGCTAATTTAGCTAGGTTTCCATGGACATTGTGAGTCCCCAAATTATGGGGTAGATGACCCATCCAGACCATCGCTATGAGCCACTACACCACAGTCTTATTTAGAGCTCACATCTGTTTGGGGATGGAGACCTCCTGCAGAGGGAACTTAGATTAATGTTAACCACTTAGGTTAATGTGTAACCACATATCCTTAGGATGCACAACCATGAATGGGTACTAGACCTATTCTGTCCCCTGCCAATAGTTCACATATAAGCAGGAAGTATAATGAACTCAAATAGTGTTTGTTAAGGAAAGTACCATTTTCCTTTTAATACTGGAAGCAAAGAATAAATTGAAATTTATTAAGATAACACAATCCTTATGCATAATTTTCTACAAGCAAATTGGACACATTTTCCCCTAAGTACATGCAAATTTAGGATTTTGATTTACCTGATTATAAATCTTTTACCTTTGCAAGGAGAGATTCTTTAAAGGCAAGAAGAAATTATGCTCTTTTTCCAGACTTTTTATCCCTGTTGATCAAAAACCCACTTGGCTATGTAGGAAGGTAGAATCAAGGCACAGATTTTTTTTTTTCTGTTTCTTTTTTTGTTTGTTTGTTTTTTTCTTTGTCACTAAAATGTTACAGGTAAGCATGTTTTTACCTGACAGGGCCGGTAGGATGTATTCACAAACATTCTTTCAGCCATCAGACTGAACATTTGTTTGTATATTATATTAATTCATACATTAGTCCAGGCTAGCTTCAGATATACCAAGACAGATCTCCTATAGGATCTCAATGCATCGTGATGTCAGGGAAAATTAAAAAAAAAAAAAAGTATATCAAAGAATTGTACTCCATTTTATTGTACTAATGGAAATGGCACATAGTAGGTTTCTGTAATGCCTTTTTGTTGAGAAGAAAAAGCAACATTCTTCTCTGATTAAATGCACACTGTACAGGAAATTGATAACTCTATAGGTATTAATTATAAAGAAACCTGGAGAAATCACAGCTTTATAATTTAAACATAGGCGCTTTTGAGTGTATGCACACAAACATGCACTTAGATTCAATGATATTTTTTTTTCCTGTAGATGCTTAAGCAATAATTAATTCATTAATAAAGAGTATAGAATCATATTACTGCTCTCAGTTCTCATCAATATGATGGGAATTGGTTTCCAGCAATTTCTATCTTTGGAGAATGTTATGTACAACATTCAAGGTCACAGATCCTAAGAAATGCAGGCAAGATCCCGCAATGCCTTTTATATTCCATCTAATGCAAGAATATCTGTGTGCATGTATACATTAAATTCAAAAAGTATGATCCTTTGGCACATAGCACATACCCAGCAATATCAAAATCTGTGCTCTGCTAAAATATCATTTTGTTTTATTTTGATGTCCTTTCCAACCTTACATCAATTCAGCTGCTGGAAACTCTTGCTCCTCTTAGCTTGACACCTGTATGGAATTAAAAAGTAGAAAGTTCCTGGGAGGATAGAAAATAACCATTGTGTTCTCAGCTGCTTCATTAGATAGCTAGTTATCAGTGTGAGCTACTGTGCACAGGAAATCTGCTGTCCTTTGGACCTCCTGCTGATAGTACTCTTACCGCCTTTGTCCTCTTGATATGTCTCCCTAGGAATTTCCAGCCTCCAATAGCCAAAAAGGCTGCTACTATCCAGTAACCTCTGAAAGTGTTTATATGAGTACAGAAAGGCCCCTTCCCTCTCATCTTCCCTAAAGTAAGAAGCTGACTTTGGTAGTTTTTGAGTAATGAACAAAAGAACAAGAGGGACCAAGAGATCCATAGAAAAGAAAAGAGGGTTTTTTGCAAGCATCTAAAGAAACTTTTACACTGCTTATTCCAGTTAAAGCAGTACATTTTTTTTTGTGTGCTCAGATAAGCCCTGAGAATAAAGCAAAGCAAGAAAGCAGAAAACAAGCTTTAACTTATTTTTTTCTTGTTCACCTGTGAGTAGGTCATTCTAAAATAGTGTGACAATATCATCAATTTTTATTTGTATACAAGCTAATCCCTGGTATAGGACCTAAAATCACTGAATAAAACAAGTCTTTCTACAGGATACTAGGTGTCTAAAGGGAGGCAGACACACAAATAATATGAAACGGCTATCTTAAGACTGCAGAAGTATAATGTCCTGTTCATACTGATTCACGGAATGAGATGGGGAAATAGAAGTCTTAGAGAAGATCAGAAATCTCTCAGGTAGGAGAGATGGTGATCAGGCTGCAGAAAGAGGAAAGTGCTATAAGGAGAGCTCCACCTAGCCTTTGTCCCTCCCTTCTGCTTGTGAGTGACCACATTAAAAAAAATTTAAACCAAGGAAGAGGAACAGAGGAACAAGCAGTCAGTAGGGCCAGAGTTTATCTGAAGTTCACAGTCTGAATATTGTGTGTCAACTGTCTAAAGTCCTCTTCCTGCTAACTACAGTTTGTCTGTATGCAATAATAAGGCAAGTTAATTTGAGAGGGAAAGTTGTGATAGGGGCACTTGAAGAAGTTCAGGTTTGCTGAGCAGGTTAGATTCCTCAGATTATGTGTGTGAAGATTTGAAGTGGCAAGGGAAAGAAAAATTGTGCGGGTTTTAGTGAGCGTTGGCTACAGATATAGGGACTTCACTGAGAAAGTAAACAGAAGACATAGCGCAGAAGGTATAGTGCTATAGTGCCTATCTGCAGCTAGAGCTCATGTGATGGGAACAGGATTTGGGATGTAAGAGTTGGAGGAGAAAGGAAGAAGTCAGTCAAGATTAATGTGAGAAGGGGCATGTATCTTTAGGGAAAACAAATTATCACAAGCAAAAAGGCAGCTGATTTAAAAAGCCTGAGAATCACTGGATTTAACCACATTGCTTAGTGTCATTCCTCTAGTGATAGGCACTGTATTGCTGGCTTCTGCACATTGCCATTAAATGATTAGCTGTTGCTTTCAGGTAGTTATGCAGTATCTTCAAATTCTCTGTAATTCCTTATCCTGGATATTTTTCAGATAAGAGAATACAAGACAACTCTAAAGAATTAAGTTCTGCTTAAGTTCTTCAGTAAAGTCTGGACAGCAGCTGTGTAACTTCCACATTTCTTGATCTGCTTGTATGGAGGAATCACTTGTAAAGGTAAGATGTGTTATAAGGGCTAATGAAGCCTCAACAGCACAGCAATTGCTTAGGATTTGCTCGTCATTTCCAGTGTTGCCCAAACTCTTTATTTAAAAGTCTTAGCAACTAGATTCTCTTATGTGATTACACTGTTACTTGTACAAAGAAATTCCTGCTTCATTCGTGTTATACTAGAAAGCCTCCTGCATGGCATTTACTTTTTATAGCTATGTGATATGAAATGTATCTGATTTTTTTTCCAACAAATTCTATTAATTTACTTGATCTGAATGTCATCAATATTTTTATGAATTTGAGTTCACCTTCAGATGTTTGTTAACTTGCCAATAGCTTTATTGGCAGTTGCATCAGGAAAAGAATTTCTATGGTGCCAAGTTTTCATGATTTCCTTGATGCTTTATGGGGATGGGTCCAGCTCCTCTGGGAAAAATGCCAAAATTTAAGTTTTACACATGTAGGAGAAGAAGAACAAGAGTAGCTCATGCACAAGCACACATACACATGTGAATTTGCATAATCTTTGGCAGCACTGACACACAAAGAAAACTTCTCCACAGAAGCCCATTTCATGCAACACACTTTATAACCCTAAAGTTGACAATTCCTAAATGCATATACTTTCTCATGGATATAAATTCTAAATGCAAAGCAGTCTGAGATGCATATATATTCTTCATATGCTTGAAATGTTTGTGTAGTTAGGACTACACAGTTGGGATAGTTAAGGACATCTATTTTTTTATTTTTTCCATTTTTTCTTTTTGAAGAAAAATGCAGAATTCCTCAGAGGTAGCTAGAAACGTCCTAATGCTTACAAATTATGAGACTGGGCCCATAGTCCAGGTTGCTCCAGGTTGCCACAGCTAGAAAAGTTCCAATGGAATCTGTGCTGGAGCTGCCTTAGTATTGCTGCTGATGACAATCCTAAATCTGGAAACTAGTCACTATCACCTACCTGCTCCCACATGAAGACCGAGGGAAAACTCTGAGGAGGTTTGTAAATGCAAGAGGATGCAATTTGAATCCTTGCGGGAAGCTAGTCATGTAACTAGAAATGATAGAAAGCTTTTCATTTTTGCTGCATCATATGGAACTGTGTGCAACAGATCTACATAACTGCTACTAAGGCAAATGGAATAGCTTTACTTTAACAAATAAATCTTGTTGAAAAATGTGAAACATACTTTTGAAAATCTCCAGAAAGAGTTTTAGAGCCTCTCTCTGACAGAAGATAATTCATATGTTATTTTCTAGGGCAAAAGAATTTGCTTTTAAAAGGATTCCATACAGTTAGGTTATTCTTAAGCCCAAAAAGCATGATGTGAAGCAAAATGTCAAAATGTAAATTATATCTGACAATTTAGTATCTGTTCTGCTAAATGTCTGAGTGCTACTCACAGCAAAGTACCTAAAGTGGGAGATATTTAAAAAGACTGCTATATGGTTTGCTGAAGGATGTTTGTGGTAAAATTCAGTGTAACACAGATGGAGTAAGCCTTGAAGCTCTTTGTCAATAGCTCTAGAGGTTCTTCTTCACAGCCGAAGAAAGCAGAGGAAGAAACACAGAAAGAGAGAAAGAAAGAGAAAGAAAGAAATACCATACTACATAGAATTACCCTACTATATAGAATTATCAGGATGATCTAGGAGTTGAAACTAGTGACATAAGAAGAGGCAAGAGAATTGCCTTTGCTCAATCTTAAGAATAAAAAGCTCAGGTGAGATCTGAGGGCTGAGGGGCTGAGGGGTAGCTATTTAATAGGAGAGTGCTAAGCCTTTCTTAGAGGTACATAGTCTTAGAATGAAAGACAACTGGCAGAAGTTGCTACAGGGGAAATTCTGACTTAGTATGAGGATTGTTTTTTCCACCTTCAGAGTAGTCAGACATTGGAACAATTTGCCTAGAAATCTAGACTGTGCAATCTCCATTCTTGGAGATGTTCAGAATTCAGCTGAACAAACTCGTAAGCATCCTGCTTTAACTGGATCTATTTTAAGCAGATGGGGCTAGCTGGCCTCTGGAGGTCCCTTTCTAATCACATGATTTTTTAAGAGTCCAGTTGTACTCAGTGGTTGGAGTGAATTATACTAGCAAGTAATGAATGCCTGGGAGGCATCAGCATAACAATCCTATATTCTGTTTTCTTCACCTTCTATCCTTCATTCCTGTACCCTCCAATGACTATTCTGCAGAAATCTACCTTTTGTACAAGATCCTAAGCCTCTAAGCCAGCAGATATACTTCATACCAGCATCATAATGTTGATTTGATTTATTCAGATAAAAAAACAAATAGAAAAGTGCTGGGTACATACTTGTTAAGGCAGCAGTAGCATTAATAACACCTAGCTCGCTTTTAGGGTTTTTACAGGGAGATGCACCACTTTTCAGAGGTTGAAATGTCAGTAGCTGACACATGCATTCATTTGGAATTAGTCAGTTTTGAGCTTTTATTTGCATACATGTCCTGATTTTTTCCAAAATTACCAGATTACCAGAGGGCAGATTGTTTGATGATGTCAGAACCAGGGTTCTGTTAAGGTTTATGCCAGAATAAGATTTCTGTTGCACAGAGCTACTTTCGAAAGGCCTTTATAGCCAGAATATCACCAGAATAGTAGAAGAAATCTGGACTCGACTGTTTCCAATGTTCAAAGATAAGCTGAATATTTCTTCCCAGCAGATTCAGATAAAACTATGCCTCAATTGCCTACAAAATTAGAAGTATAATTCACACTTTAGCTTACACCTATATAGAATCTTTTCCTTGTCTCAAATATACGTCTAGTATAGCAATAAGTTGTAAAATGAGGTCTAAAATTGGATTCTCTATGTGTTTTTTAGAGTTCATTTTCTATCCTTTGCTCTCAAATCATTTAGCTGCTCCTCAAAATTCCAAGATAGTTACTGGGGAAAAAATACCACCTACTCACCCCTACCCCAAGCTGGTTTCTGTAACATTAAAATAAAAGACTTTTACCCAAATTATTTATCCTCATTAGATATTTGTTCTTATTTAGACTACTTTTTTTTTTTTTTTTCAGAAGGACCTTCTTTAGAAATGGGAAAAGTTAAAATAACTTTTGAAATAGAACAGTATCAAAAAACACAGAGGGATAATTCATATTCTGCTTTTGTCAGGACAACTGTCTTTTTTTTCATGTTTTTGACAGGGCAGTATCTTCCAAAGTAGTAAATCATTATGTTATTTTTTATACCATATTAGTCAAATCAAATGCTAAAATAAAACAGTGCAAACTGCAAGGCTCTCATGTAATCCTAATGCAGGAGTAGTATGGCCCAAAGGGCCGTAAATGTTCTCAGTGCCAAAAGGGATGCAAGTCTAGGGGAAAAATAGAAGTCTCTCTCCTGGAATTTCATGTTTCCTTCCTGCTTCAACATTATTATTTTTGGCTGAGTAGTTCTGATTATTCTGCTGCATGTAGATGAATATATTGTAATTGAACTCCTCCTCGGAGAATAACATGCAGGCAAACAGACAGACACTTTCCCTTTGGCTTTGCTTTTCCCGCATGGTTAATTATCTTTATTATGCTATGAGGCAATATTACAACAGATAGATGGAACAAATGCAGTAGTATTAGGAATACCCTTGCATTTCTGAGAAAAAATCAAGACAAAGGAATCCCTAACAATGTTGTGCATGGATTTTCAAGGTTTGCCACTAAGTCCTATACCAATTTAATTTTTATTTGAGGGAAAAATACATTACTT
>JAVCKT010098913.1:0-10337 GCA_032273925.1 Rhynchotus rufescens | reverse complement strand
TGTAGAGTCTCCTTCTCCTGAGGTCTTCAAAACCCGCTTGGACGCAGCCCTGTGCCACGTGCTCTAGGTGACCCTGCGTGAGCAGGGTTGTTGCACTAGATGAACTCTGAGGTCCCTTCCAACCTTAAGTATTCTATCATTCTATGATTCTATGATTAGAACTGAGTAAAAGTGCATTTTTATACTTTTAGACAGGATATTATTTTGATAGAAATGATAAAATTTTAAAAACTTTTTAAAATTTATTTTCTTTAAAATCTTATTTCTTATTTGTTATCACATTGAAATATAAACCTCTTAAAAGTTGTATAAAAAAGAAGATATAAATCAATGTCATATATCTGTCTTTTAATTTTTCACTTAGATTCTGTTCTTCTGTTCTAACAGATTCATTATGGTAAGTAAAGCTGTTAAGAAAGATATTTGGGTATCATTTGCCGCGTTTGAAGGAGTAACACCTCCAAATTTCCACAATCTCATTTGAAGATTTTGGACTCTTAAATCACACACTTGTGATCATAGTTAAGTTGCATAACATATGAATAAAGTCTTTATAGTTTAATATTAACTGGAATGCTACATTCATCCCACCTTTTCTTCTCATAGGAAATTTCATAAATCTGAGCTCTTCTCGCTCCTCCTGTCTTCTTGGAAACTGAAAATCTTTTGGGGAGAAAGATTTACTGCAACCAGCACTCCTGTGGAAAATTTACATTTCAATAAACCAACACTTTCCTCTATAAAGAAGATAAATATTGTCAACACATATGAAGTTCAATATTTTTCTGTAAGCATGATCAAGTGCTGGCACAGAAATAACTAAGTATATAAACTGCTGAATTGTTATGTAAAACCTTAGCAAAATTGACTGGTATCTTTAGAAGTAAGGTTGGACCTGCATATTAATATTATATATTGGGGAAAATAAATGAAAATATTTTGATTTTTTTGCTAGGTTTCCTATTTAAAGTAAAACCATTTGCTTTCATGAACACAATATCTTGCCAGGAGTCAGCATTTTTATTTCACAGAATTACAGAATGGCTAAGGTTGGAAGGGACCCCTAGTCCCCTAGACCCTAGACTATCGAGTCCAACCTTCCTGCTCCAGCAGGAACACCCAGAGCAAGGGGTGCAGGGTGGCATCCAGGCGGGTTTTGAAGACCTTCAGAGAAGGAGACTCCACAACTTCCCCGCGCAGCTTGTTCCAGGGCTTTGTCACTCTCACAATAAAGAAGTTCCTCCTTACATAGAGATGGAACTTCCTGTGTTGCAGTTTGCACCCATTACCCCTTGTCCTATCACTGGCCGCCACTGAGAAGAGCTTGGCCCCTTCCTCCCTACATTCCCCCTTCATGAATTTATACATGTTAATCATATCCTCTCTCATCCTTCTCTTCTCCAAGCTGAACAGGTCCAACTCACTCAGTTTCTCCTCCTACGAGAGATATTCCATTCCCTTAATCATCTTGTCACTCTCTGCTGGACCCTCTCTAGAAGCTCCACATCCTTCTTGTACTGGGGAGCCCAGAACTGCACACAATATTCCATGTGCAGCCTCACCAGAACTGAGTAGAGGGGCAGGATCCCCTCCCTTGACCTTGTGGCAACACTTCTCCTGATACAGGCCAGGATCCTATTGGCCTTCTTGGACATGAGGATTTCCCGAGTAATGTATTTAATTTGATTAATGCATTAAAGCTGTACTGTCAGTTTGAATCAATAGTTTAAAAACAAATAAGGATTACAGAGAATCTGCTGAGGGAATTAGTTCAGAGGCAGAAATAAAATCAACTAATGTAAAATTTTGTAGATTTCAACAGCATGCTCCTTTTTCTTAACGTGCTATGGGTAACGTGCAGCTTAAGTTATGACAGATTCTACCACAGATGCAAACAAAAAAGCACAATTACTCTTCAAAGCTACTCTCACTGGCTTAAAACTTTGCATGGCAGACCAATGTAAATAGTACAAATAATTTCAATAATGAACATAATAAAGTTAAAGTATTAATGGCAATTACCTTATAAAAACACCAGTAATTGTGAAGTTGCCAAACAATTGATTTATTCAGGAATATATAACCTGATAGCCTAGCTATTTATATGGACCAATGAATAACCTGATACCCTAGCTATTTATATGGACCGAGAATGACTTGTGAGCTGCAATTCACTCTTTGTTCAGTAAGGTAGGGTACAAAGCAGATATGGCCATGCATAATATGCAAATCTCTCACTGTACACTATAAAATTAATTCTGAATGGTAGTTGTACTATGAAATGCAGGGGGAAAAAAAAAAGAAAAACTCTCTGTGAAAGTATGCTTTTTTCCTAGAATTGGTGCAGAATTCAAAGTGGATGCTACAGTGGAGCAGTGAACTTGCTTCTAACATTTCAAAATGGAGTGGATTTGTTCTGCAGGATCTCTTCCTGCGTTGCCTCTGCTATCATATTTTTTAAATGTTCAATTTAAATTCAAATTAAAGACAATTCTCTTGTGATAGAATTAATAGATGAGGAAAAAGTAAGTCTTCTGGAGAACTTCACAAGGTCTAAAGAAAATTTTGTTCAGTTCTATTAAAATACAACAAGAATCATCATCATCATTTGTCAATTCTTCTGTCTGAACTAGAATTCTTCTAGCATTTATATGGCTAATAGTACTTACTACACAAAATCTGGTATGAAATCTGAGTACAAAAGCAAGCATTAAAAGGGAATTGTCAATCTTTATACCAAGTTGTGGTTTCACAGCAAAAAAAAAAAAAAAATAAGAACCTTCTTTTTTTAATTTATTTTTAATGAGATAATTATTAAATTATCTTAATAGGAAGAATACTACTGTATGTAAATAAATAAAACCTGAGATACTAGTCAGATGATTTATCCCTTTATGAAGGAAATATCAAATGTAGATTAAAGATAATATTATACTTTACAAACATGATCTCTATAACAGATTTTAATCTTCATTATCTGGCATGTTCCACTAGTTCTCTGAAGTCTTTGAATAACAAGACACTCATAGATAGTAGTGATTTATAGAGGAGCCATTCACTACAGAGGAGTACTCCATTTTGGAGCTGAAAATGTCAATCTAGGAACTATGGAATGTATTAGATGTGTTGAATGACACTAAACTGACAATTTACAAGGCTGAAAGTGTTACTTTCATATTTGTCTACTTATTGTCTTTGTGTTCTTAATCTGCTGATGTTAATTCATCCTAGAAATACAACCTTTTTTTTTTTTTTGAGATAATTCATTATGACATATGAAATAATCCAATTGGAACGGTCTTGCCTAATGTAAAATAAAACTAGCAAATGAAGTGTCAAGACTTTATACTAGTGTTTATTTTATACATTTAAATCATTTAAAGTATACTATTTTTCTAGTATCATTTCTTGAAAAAACTGCATTGATCTGCTATATTTTAAAGATACTTATGAAGAACAAATCTGTCAGAAAAATAATAAGATTTAGAAACACTACATATAATTTTATTAATGGATTAATATTTAATCTGGAAACTTAACAACAATTAAAAAATATTTATTTTAGCACTAATGTAATGTTAGTGTCCTCTTTTCTGAATCAGAAATACCCTTTTCCTTCCTCTCAGTCTCTTCACCGGTTTTGCAAAGCCTAAATCTTGTCACTAAACATTTGTTATCTCCAACAGTTAGTGAAAACACTTCTTAGATCTACAATAGAAAAAGCAGAAAAATAAGTAATCTCCAACTTCTGAGGCTGTGCATTCACAGCAAAATGCTAGAGCTTTATCTTGGCAAGAACATATCTCCTTCCTTCCTCTCTATTCTTTTCAGACCTCAGACTCAGCCACTCATAAAATAGCTGTGTCTATTTTTTTTAAATTTATTTTTGTACCAAACAGTCTGTTCAAAGGGACACTTCTTTGTCAGTTAATTTAGACTAAAAACTTGCTGAAATCAGGATCAGTTCCTTACTGTATGTATGCAGAATAGCTTAAAAAAAAAAAAAGTTTTTAGTTAGAACTTCCAGACTCTACTACAATATAAAATATGTAGCAATTCCTCTTCCTTTCCCAGCTAGTTTTGAGAGAACAAAAAGTTGCCCTGAAAAAATTTTCTTTTGCGAGGAGAAATTAATATTAATATTAACCTTATCTGCATGTCTCCATATAGCAAAAGAGCATAAGGTAATGTGATCATGTGCATAATTAATCCAGTCAAAACATGTATATTACTAAATTCCATAAGTAATCTTTTCCACTCATTTTAATATGACACACTTAAAGGAAATAGATATGAAACAACTTCTTCAGTTTATGCCATTTTTTCAAGCTTCAAAAATAATAAATGCAATAAAAGATCTTAAATAATAATGCTTATATATAACAAGAAAATAAGTATCTGGTTTCTGGAGTTTAGTAATTTCTTTTTTAATCAAAAGAGTCTGTAACAATGTTTTTTAAAACTTCAATAATAAAGCTTAACTTCATATTCAAATATTCAAACAATTTGGTACTTCAGTCTCAGTGTCATTTAAATCTATTAAATATCTAGTTACTTTCACTCGTCAATATAGAAGTAGACTACATCTCTGTACTATAAAAAGAGAAAAAGGATAGGAGTAAGAGAAGAGAATGAGGAATTTGACTCTTATTTACATTTTCTGTGCCCTATGTCTTATCTACGGTCTTCTTTTGTGTCTCCTTACTGTTTTTCACAAATTAAAATTTAACAGGAATGAAATATTAGATAGCTAAGAGGTAGGTCATCAATATTTTTAATCTATGTAATTTTTCTTAAATTTTGCTGTGAGCTGTGATTCATAAATTACTGTGCGGAAAATGTTCAGCACAATCAGATCTTTTGCTACCTGCCTGATTCTACTGCAGCTGAAGTCTGTTTCTATTTTAAAATATGACCATATTACATTGATAAGTTAACATTTTGTAATACATAAAAGCAGTACATGAGTGAACAAATGAAAATCCGAGCAGGAAACAAAGTAATATTGTACAGTTTTCCAGTGATACTTGAGTTTGACTTTAGTGAGATTGCAGTGATTTGCAGATCTGAAGCTCATAAAGGGCTGAATATGAACAAGTCTCAGTTTTGTCTACACTGCAAGGTTGATTTGCTTCTTTTTGTATTAGATAGTTTAGAAATATTGATTTGCAATGCTATATCAAAAATCAATCTTGATTTGGCTTTTCATGACACATATGATACAACCCAAAGAAGGTCTAATCACAGTTTGAAGAGTGGTCAGATAACATTTCTGGCTATAAGTATGAAATATTTTAAAAAATGGCATGCACTGGTATCAGGAACCTTTCAGCTAAAATTTCACCAGTTTGAATTGTGATGATATTGATTTTTTTTAATATTTAATTCTAACTAAGATTTGTCTGTGTAATTATTTCTATATCAAACAGTTGCAAAAGAATTTCTCAAGATCCTGTTTCCCACACCTTAATTTTAAGACTTTTATTGGAATCTTGATTATCAAGATGCACGCTAGGATGTATTCCAGATATTAAATGCAGGGCAGCATCAGTCTATAAAATCTCTACAGGTCACCCAAGATCCTACTAAGATCCACATGCAATACATAATACAGAATTCTCTGGAGTTCATTTAAATGGTATCTTGGAAAAGGTCTGAATGAAACAGCATTACTTGGAAACTTCAGTATGCCTGACATATAGCTCATAATCCTAGAGATTTATAATAGATGCAATATAGAGAGAATATGAAGTCTAATTAGCTATCTTTCCGACATTCTGGAAAGATTACACTAAATATATTGATATGAAGAGAAGTCTAATGTAGTGGAAGAGGATAAAAAAAATGTATTATTCTTGTAATTTCTTTATCATTTAATACTTGCTTAATAGTTTTAGTCATTTCCTAAGACTATTTTACAGTCTGTCCATACCACAAAGTGTCATTATGGAATATATATATAGTATATCCAATATTCTAAAGTACTTCTCTTTTTAAATATTTGATTTCCAGCTTCTTTCTTCAAGGTTAAATGTTCAAATGTACTTTCAGGAAATAAATGTCCAAATGTCTTTGTAGATCTCAATCTTTTAATGTCATAAGAGCATTTAAGTAAGATGATAGAATAAGACTTGAAAATGTATAGTCCGTGCAGTAGCAAAACAGCATCTCAGGCTGTATCCAAAGTCACCAGCTAAGACACACTTTAGCATACTAACAGTCTTAATTCTCCAGTAGCTTAAATAGGAACTGTGTAGTCGCACACTACAGATTCTGTATGGGCAAATTTTCAGGTTATCATCCCTTCACTATCTAGTGAAGGTGGACTTCCACCTATGCTTGGAAACTTGTAGCACAAGCTGAAGTAAACAAAAGTAAATTCAGGGATTAATATCAGCCATTACATCTTTTCTAGCAGCACTGAACGTTCAGATATGTAATTTTGTATCTCTGTCCCCATGGTCTTTGCCTGTTATTCTACAGTATGAAGACAAGTAAGAGATGCAGAATGATGTCCAGATTTGGAGAAGAAACTAAATTACTTGTGCTTCAAGCCAAATGTTCTTACTCACAGTTTCATGCCTCTTAAATGCATAAACAATAGCTTTTTGAAGAAAATTCCTGCAAACATGGCTTAGTGGTGACTTCAGGAAAATATAGAAAAATAAACACTAAGAAAAGCAAGAAGAAATATAGAATAAATGCATTAATGCTTAGTCAACTACACTACATTGGTTGAAATAGCACTCTGTCAAATTCATCTATGACAACATAATACTGCCTCTTTTGTCACATAGTTCTATGACAAATTGGAAACAATTTGTATGCTTAAATATCAAACATTCCCTTTCATGTTAAACTAGCAACCCAGGGAATACCACATTGTCCCTATGTTATCTTTTAATTGATTAAAATACTTGTGAGAACAGTCTACAAAATGCAAAATATGTATTAACATGTGCAATGTTAATATCGTACTATATTCATGGAAGTCCTATTATTAAAATACTATTCCTGTAAATCTTGGAAATATTACACAGATAACTTTTCTACGACTTTTACAAGAAAATTAAATTATATTCCTTAATGTAAAATAAGACAATTCAATCTTAAAATACATAATTAAAAAAAGATTCATGGACTTACAATCTGCAATTTTCTGGACTCTTCTTACTTCTCCACTTCCTGATCCTTCACAACCATCTTCATCATCACAGTCTCCACTGATTTGTTCATCCACGCTTCCACCACTACCTGTTTGTCTGAGGTCCCATTTATCATACTTAGGAAATGAATTACCCTGCAACAGCTGAAGACAAGATATGTTACACAAGTTAATAATATAGATTGGAAAAACTTACTGAACACTTAAAAATTCATGTAGGTCTTGTTAGTACCCATCTGATTAAAAATAAATCTTAGAAATTGAAAGAAATTAAAAATAAATTTAATAAAGAATTTACACAATTGTATAACTTGTCAAATCAAGATTGATCCAGTCTAGAAACAAAGATTAAATCCATGTAAATTACATTACCATGTAAATTTCATTAAGCATTTATTTAATAGAAAAGGAAATAAAGATTGCACCTAGATATTTTCTGATGTATACATACACCAACTAGATAAGGAGGATTATTTTTTGGATACCATGTGCCAGAAAAAATCATATAAGAAATGCAGCTTCCTTCATCTTGCAGGATAAAACATTTTGTCTTTCTTTCAGCTGTCAAAAAAGATTTTCAATTCAATAAAAATCATCCTTTATAGAATGAAATTTTAATAATGCTAAAGGAGCTGCTGTCATACAGTTTCAGTGAAAATTGCAATAATATTATTGGCAATAATCTTAATTTCTATGAGTTATGGTAACAAGTACAGCTCCAGAGTTTAGAACTGCAATAAGCATGCTGGAAATCCAGGCTAGATTTACAGGATCATTTCCTTAGTTATAATGAAAGCTTGTTGAACTAATATTTTAACATCAAAAAAAAATCTTCTTCTGAGGGATTTTTTTTTTTCTGGAGAAAATGTATATCTTCTTACCACTTTTTTTAAGTTGAACTTAGTGTATATAGTGTAAGTATAAATAATATACTAAGTGTAAGTATAACTAATAAAAGAATCACAAAAACATATGTATCTTGTGATAGTCCTATAAGAACTGGGTATTTTTTCCAGACTATTCAAGATTTCTTATTAATGATCTGGAAAGCAAAATAAACCAACCGTGATAAACCTTCCACTCCTACAAGATTTAGAGAACTACTAAGCAACAACGCAGATAGACAAGCTGCCTAATAAGATACCTTATCTGGTGAGCCAGACAACAGAATTAATTATTAAACACATACTATAATAAAATACAGACAAATGTAAATTTGCAAGTTTAAATATTGCATTACATGTATATTAGAAGATAAAATATTCTATTCTGTAAAATAATCATGGGTGTCCTGGATCGCCAGCTGACTATGAATCATCAAGACTAGTGTTCTGGCAAAAGATTTTAATGGAAATCTTTGGAGACAGAAACAGAAATACTATATTACTCCAAAGTTAAATTACTTTCAAGTCCAGTTCCTATTCCCTCAGTTCAGAATGCATGGAGTACACAGAAGCTCTCTACAGTGGTTAAAAAGTAAGAATATATTCCTGCTTTAAAACAAAGTGTTCATCTTTAAATTAAAGTCCTATAAATTGTTTATCTGGAAAGCAGAGATATGAGAGATCTGTGTAACAGTCAAAGGCAAATAAATCTGAAGTGTATTAAAATGTTTAATTTATACATTTTGATTTACACATTCACATGTCACATAAATCCATGATATCTAGATCAAATAGTAAAAAGAAAGAAAAAATAGGAAGTGTTGTTCTATATAAATATATTTTTAATAGTTGGAATTAGTTCTAATATTTTTTATATATATATATATATATGCTCTGGTTCAATCACAGGTCTTTGTTCTTAAAACAGGAATAAATTAATAGGCTAAAAGACATCATATGTGGGAGGTTAGACTAATTGAACAAAAGAGTCCTTTCCGGCTCTAAAAAAATCTATGAATCTATGTAAGTAAATCTGGTTTAAATGAGGTTGGATTCTTTCTGACTTTTCTATGCTTGCAGAAAGCTATAAATGATTTTGTCCCTCATGAGTGATGATCACTGAATGGCAAGAGAACATACGTTTAGATTGTGGAAACAGATGTGATATCTGTTCCCTTTCAACAAAAATCTAGTTTCCCATTTGCTTATGTTACACCTCACATACCTTCAGGGGAAACATTGATTTCTTTGTAACTTCCAGTTTATTCTTTTTCAATAATAATATATTGATAATCTTCTGTTACTGACATGTGGACTAGGCTCAGAGTATTTCCTCTGTTTCATTTATGTGCATTAGTATATAAGGAGAGTATCCCAAAGGAGTCTAGCATTGAATCCAATTTAACTAATCAAATCAAACTTAAAAGATTCATATCTAGGATTATCACTATTTTGAAATCTTTTACAACCGAACAAACTATACTAAAATTTAATCATCTCCCAAGCAATATATCTAAATATTTACAAGAACAGAATTTCACTTTAGTTAAGATATAGTACGTAAACTACTTACCCCTCTACAAGCCAGTCTTTTGCAGGGTTTCTATTTTAATAATATTCCACATCCTTCAAAAAAAAATTTGCTCCTTCAAAATTAGAAGTTCACCTTTTACTGAAGCCTGATATTAAGGTAAGTATTACATCTCTTCTAGGGCCTCATGATATTTCTGTTTTGGTTTGGTTTCTTTGTTTGTTTTAATCAAAAGCTGAAGTTTTGTGCAAAGTGTATCAGTGATTTTTTCTCTTCTTTCTCTCTCAAATCATAAAAGGAGAAAAGATTTCTTGATATAGAAAGTACAAGCAATATACAGATGCTCTGTCAAACTCACTGCTTTCTCATACTGATCCATGGCTAAAACTTTAAATTTTAGACCTGCAGATTCATACCAGAAAATCACCAGCAATTTGAAACCATTCCAAGAGAATGGAAATGACTGTTCTCTCAAGATTTAGTCAGCCTACCTGAACACGAAAAGAAATTGTCATTTATTGTGAGTATAAGCAAGAATCAACAAAAGTGATCCTGCAGAGCATCGCACGGTTCTACTTTAGCATTTGCTATCACAGCAGCAGATTAGTTGCTGCTAGCAAAGTACAAATAGGAATAACCCCAGATTTATTTGTCTACTACTTTTCTAATTTCCACTCCATAGTCCAGAAATTTGTTCTTCTAAAAATGTTCTTCTAATTTGTTCTTCTAAAAATGTTCTTCTAAAATCAGCTGGGAT
>JAVCKT010098912.1:0-10339 GCA_032273925.1 Rhynchotus rufescens | reverse complement strand
TTACCTGGGCTCTGTATTTCATGGGGCTAGCCTTAGCAGTAAGGACAGAAGCACAGAAGGCATTTAGTAACTCTGCCTTCCCTGTATCCTCCATCACCAAGGTACCCTCCCCATTCAGCAGCAGACTATCATTTTCCCTAGTCTTCGTCTTGCTGCTGATAGAAGCTCTGCCTTTTGTCCCTGACATCTCTTGCTAACTCTGATTCCAAATGGGCCTTGGCCTCCTTTTTGGATCTCTGCATTCTCACACAATCTTCCTAAATCTTCCTCAATCTTCCCATGTGGCCTGGTCCTTCTTCCACAGGATGTATCCTCTCTACTTCTCATTAATTTTACCCGACAGCTCCTTGCCCATCCACACAAGTCTCCCGACTCCCTTGCTCAACTTTCTTGTGGGAATGCACCAATCCTGAGCTTGGAGAAAGTCCTGTTTGAACCTAACCAACTCTCCTGCTAACCCCCTTTTCTTCTGGGACCCTGTCTCAGGTTATTCCTCCAAGAAGCTCCCTGAAGAGGTCAAAGTTGGCTCTCCTAAAGTCTAGGGTTGCAATCCTACTTCTTGCCCAGCTTCCTCCCCACAGGATTGTGAATTCCAACATCTCATGGTCACTGCAGCTAAGACTGCACCCTCACATTTCCAACTAGACCATCTCTGTTTGTTAGTATCAGGTCTAGCAGTGCCCTTCCCCTTGTTGGCTCATCAACCACCTGTATCAAGAAGTTAGTCGCAATGTTCTGCAGGAACCTACTGGACTGTCTGTTCCTGGCTGTGTCATTATTACAGCAGACATCAGAGTAGCTCAAGTCCCCCACAAGGACCAGGACCTGTGATTGGGAGGCTTCTTGAAGCTGCTCTTCCTGGTCAGGAGGCCTGTAGTAAATTCCCATGGCAATGTTGCCCCTGTTGGCTTGCGCTGACCCCCACACTCTTGACTCATGCTTCATCCTGCTCTATGCTGAGCTCCATACCTTCCACTTGAATTCCACTTCCAATTCCTGAGTACCTTCTAGTACAAAAAGATATCTTTCTCAGTCCTGCATTTTTCAAAGCTCGAATGATTACACAGAAAAAAAAGCTCTTTGCTATTTAGAGTTACTTGTGAGGACTGTACACCTTTGGGGAAGTGATTTAGCTGATTCAGCAGAGATAGTGGGCTTCAGCAGAGGAAAATTGCTCTAATCCTTCTCTTTTTATTTGACTGTAGAATTTTAAGATGAGGCTCTCAAGAGGCCCAGAAAAGCACAAGAAAAAAAGAGAGCATATTGATAATATAAGTTCCCAGATACTATTGAAATGAAGACTGTAGAAGTTCTTTACAGAAAAATACTTACAATGAAAAATCACAAGAGATTTTTGTTTTAGATTAAGCTGTGTAACTTTTTTCAATTTTAGAGAAAATTATTAGCACTTTTGCTCAAGGCTTTTTGGCATAGGCTAATTTGAAACTGTTGCATCCTAAAAAACAGTGTATTTATTATTTACAACTTGATGCACTAGTAAACTAATATAGCAACAACTGAAAGATGATTAAACATTTCTTACTGGCTGGGAGGTTATCAGTCTTCATAATTATCCATTTTTACTTCCAAACGAACTTCTCCAAGACAAATAGATCTTTGTACAAGATACAATATGTTTTGAAATGATTGAGACAGTCTTCACTTGTCTCAGTGATAAATTTATTCCAGCCAGGGATTTGCACAAATTTACACAGTTTTATTCTCCTGTGGGATGAAAAGTTTATCTAGGGCTTCTAAAAATTATGTCCTTGAGGTTTAGCTAAATATAACAAAGATGATTTTGTTTACTGTCTAAGATAGCTGAAATTATTTGCCTCTCTTTTAAATTATCTAATATTTATACAGTAGTAGAAATGAGACTCAGTGAAGTCTGAGAGAGATGCTTGCAAAATCGAGAGGATATTCCTTGCATGAGGAAGCCTAAGCCTAAGCCTAGATCTACAAAATATTTAGATGCTTAATTTCCATTAGAATACATTGAGAGTGTTGGATTGAGCTCGCAAATTAAGAGACTTGCATTGTATGACTACATGTTCATATCACTGTGTGCTAAGTATCTCCACTCTGCTGTAATTGGTGAATATTGTATGATTCAGTGGATATAATGCATATATATTGCTGCCTAGATTGCCTCTGTCTTCTTTATTCCTCTCATTGGATATTTAAACACGTGGATAAGATTCTTCTGAGCCTTCTTTTCTCCAGGCTAAACATTCTTGACTGTTTTAGCTTCTCCTTGTTATGCCTTTTATGCCTCAGACAATATGCAAAGAAGCTTGTGTGTTCTCACCTTTGCAAGTCTGATCAAGCTGCTATTTAAGTGGAGAATGATAAGAATGATAAGAAATAAATGCATAGAACATGATGATGAGAAATTGAATAGCTACAACTGCAATTTTCTGTAGATTCCTCACAAAATTACTTGCAAGTAATTCTTTGTAATTTGAATACAGAACCCCATTAAGTAACAATCCAGGAAGACCCATAAATAGTACAGGAAAGATTTCAAGACCTCACTGGAAAGACCCTTATCAGACTTTCGTTCAAGTTATGTTTAATCAAAGATAAGGGAAAATTACTACAATATAAATTAAATTCATTCTGATACCACCTTTCCCAGCCCAGAATGGTTGATGAGCTTGATTGATAGCCCAACAGTCTAACTCTGTCTACTTTTGGTAATATTTAATTTAATTGTTGTGCTTGTAATAGCCTGTATAGTGCTGTATTCAGACTGCTGGGTAGCAAAATCCTACTCTCCACACATCAATAGAAGGGAATTGTCACAATAACTCAATCAGAAACCTACACTAATCAGAAATATTTCAATGCAAAACCAAGTGTGTATATCAGAATTTTCAGAATCAGCACCAACAGATAGTATATATGAGGTGCATCGAGAATGCTTTCATCTTCACTGTAAAGTTGCTGTGTTTTTGAACTGATATATAAATAACCTATTTCTATAATTAGCTCAAAAGCATAAAAATATCGCTCCAGCACAAATGATAACGATCTAATTCATAGGAAGTCTAGTTAGCCTGACTAGTATAATGTCCATGTGTTAATGATGGAAACAATATATCATCTCTGGAATTATTCCTTAAAGTGATTTTATCAAAGTTTTTTGTGGATTTGAATCAATATTCTCAACATCCTCATAAATTACAAAACTTCTGTTTTACTGAACCTGGTGTAAAAATTCAAGTGATTTTTATACAGCTGGGGCAGTTGATGTGAACAGCTTAGATAAAAAGAGAAACTAAAAGTTTTATTCTCATTTACTTATTTGTGATTAATTTGATGGGGGAGTATTTGGCATATTTTTGGTATTTTGATGTTATTTTAATGGAAACAGGTACTTCTAAATCCATGAAAAAATCTTTTAAAATGTTAATATAAAGTAAATGCCATTAAACTATAAAATATAAAAATAGTACAGGAAATCTGGAAAGTACAAACTGTTGAACTGATCACACTAGAGGGCATATAAATAGCTTGTAGTTTTTGAAAAAATTGCTTCATCTAAAGCTGGTTTGTTTCTTCATAAAATGTGACACATGGAGCTTAATGCAGGACAATAGAAAACACGAGACTTTTATGTGCCAATATTAAAGGATAACATGTTTTAGAACTGATTCGGTGTGTACTGGTACACATGAGGAATTTAACACCTGTTATTACAGGTACATGAATAACTTTTTTATTGGACTTGGGAGATAAAAGGTTCAGACACAGCAGATTTAGTAGTACCAATCTAAAATAATGGAGAATCTTTGTTTGAGTTTATTTAAGCTAAATGTGAATTCATGTAAGCCAAATAAATGTTAGCAAGCTTATTTATCACTAATAAACACTGCCATGTTGTTTATGAATCTTTTATTCTTATTCAGCATCAATGTATTGCAAAAGGAACTCTATTTACAAGAATTTGTTTGTGGAGTATAGAGTTGTTCAGTATTGAGGACCAACAGGAGAAATTTATTTGCATTTTTGTTTGGCAACATGAAGTAGTTTTCCACATATTTCCTCTGAAGGTGAAAAAAAAAAGCATCTTCTTTTAATTCTTTTAATCTTTTGTTGGATGTTGAAATACTTATTCAGTGGTGTTGTGTTTGAAATTTGGTTTCATTTATGTATCGTGGGGTGACCGCTGCACATGTGTGCATTGAGACAGCCTTTGGTGTCTTATCTGAAAAGTTAAAAATTATGTTGCAGTGCTGTAAAGTCAGAATGGCTATTAAAATGAAAATCTCAGGCCAAGGCTTTCTCTACAAGATAGGCAGCTGTATTATGTAGTGGTTATTGCTAAGCTCTAAAGCAATAACTTTACTTGCTCATAGCAGGTAGACAGCATGGGCATCAATAATCTTGGTCTCTGTCTATATCCTCAGAGTGTCCACTCTATATCCACCCATTACTGAAGATGTCTCATATATTCTTTTGCCTAAGCCATAGTGGATTTTGCAGTCCTTGTAGTTTTATACTTTGTTTTAAGCTGCAGTGTTTCTGTACTAACACCATTATCTTGAAGGCTCAAATGAGTTCTTGTCTATGAGCCTCTGCCGATATTTTGACAAAAAAAAAAAAAAAAAGCCATTTAAACCAAATATATTATCTCCTTTGCAGTAGCAAAAATAAGCATTTGAGGGAGAAAGGAAAAAAATGTGTAATGAGCATCTTTCCAAATGTTTATACCTAAAGCTCACTTTCCTCTAGTGATAAAGCCTACAAACTTAACCCCTATGTTAAAATCATTTAAGTTTCAAACACTTAGTTTGAAACATTAATAGATATTTAGATTAATTGTTTAATTAATGGACCTTATTGTACAATGTTAATACACAGATTTTCACTCTTTATTCAAACAAAAATTTCATTTTTTGTCTGCTGCTTTGGCAGTTTATGCAGAAATAAACTTTATTTACAATTTTATGCCTTTAACAGATGGATATTTCATGGAGAACATTCTTATTTTCTATGGAAAACAAGTGCTTCTTGGTTTAAGAAATGCTACTGTAAGCTGTGGTGGATATTTCAATTCACAGTGTAGTCATTAAAGAAAATAAACTGAAATCGTAATGAACGTAAAAATAGCACCGTAGCTGTGGGGAAGGAGGATCTTTGTGATATGTGGAGAAGTAGCATCCTGGCAGGTACTGGCACCCTGCACATTTTTGTTAGAGATAAGAAAAAGGATAAAATATTTGTTTACCTATGTGAGATTGTATTATCTTGTGTCCCACAGAAGAAAACTTTTTATTTATAAAAGAAGAATAGTAGGATTAAATATCTGATTCTCCTGATGTAAATGATAAATTTCACTACAGCAGGAAAAACATATGAAGTTCTTAACCCAGAGGCTGACAACTAAAATATTTTTCAGCTTAAGCCTACAGCTTTTTCTTCATCAGTATAATTAATTCACAATAATCATGCTTTCAATACAAATTTAAAACAACTTGTCTGTTCTACCCCCACACTTTAAAATGGAAAGGTCCCGGAAAGATAAATCAGGAACTGAAGTTGTTGTTTGCAATTAATTTTTACCATAGGCAGTAATAATGTCTCACAGTTACCTGATATTAAGCCCCACTATTTTGTAGAGCCGTATTTTTCAGAATTTAGAATCTGATTCAGAGTCTTTGGTCTGTTTGGTCCTCAGCTTTTTACCTGAAGTTGTGAATAAGCCTAACAATCCTAATAGCAGACCAAAAGTTTGGAAAAAAATCGTGCTACTTTTAGTGTTAAAAAATACACATTTCTTTATTTCTTTAGTGCAGAAAAGATGCAAGTCATCTAGTACCTTATAAGTAGCACAATCTTTTTTTTTTTTTTTTCCTAAAACACTTCTTTTCTCTGTGGAATTTTGCATACTGCTTTTTACAGGAAATCAGCAAATATAAGCAAATAGAATGAAAGCATTTTTAAATCATTTATTAATTTGTGACAGTTTAATGATGCTTCCTGTGTCTGGCCATAAGAATACATTGAAAATAATTCATTAGCTCTGGAAAGATCTGTTTTCTCATATTTTTGCCAGTTATTTGGCATAACACACTTGACTGAGGAAACTTCCTCTCTTCCCATATACTTACCTGTTCACCTCCTTAAGAAACAAAATTATGCAACAAATGTTCAATTGGGCAAAACAGAATAACTGTTCTATTTATTCCATTTGGACAATTGTATGCATGGATAGTAGGAGAACTCTATGGATTTACACCATCTGATTGGTCTGATTCTATTATTCCTACGACTTTCCCCCTGAGATTCAACTTGCCTTCCCTTCAGGGTGTAGTATTTAGATGAATCACATGGAACCCTTTTCCGAGAGAGAGGAGGAGGTTTGACTTTATTGCTTTAGGAGCAGAGTCAGCTGCAGCACTAGGTAGTGCAAGTCTCCTATTCAGTAGGTACACAGGGTCACTTCAGTCCAGGATTTGGTGTAAGGAAATTCAGAAGTACAGAAAGAAAATATATATGGGAACTATCATTCTGCTCTTCCTCTGTTGCTATGGATGTGAACATACCTGCTTTTTCTAACATCATTATCAATAAATTAATTCCATATACAGTTATTGTTGATTTGTGATAAGGAAATATTACATGTGGGATTGGAGGGAAAGAAAACTAAGACCATTGCATATACAGGATATTCATTTTCATGCTTATTTCTTTCTTCATAAACTGTCAGAATCTCTCTAGCAATAGTATGTTAAATAGATACATATTAGACACTGTAGAAAAGCAGAATTCCTGTAAGTGCTATCTGTATCACAAATGATTTCACAAGCTAATTGTCTGTTCAATAGAGAAGACAACCTAATACAAAACATATTTTCCTCTAATGTAACTAATTCATAACTTAGGTACAGGTAAATAAACTCTTCCTTTATTTGGATTTTTTAAACATTACTACAGTTGTTATTTGCAACCTATACTTCAGTGTGTATCTGTAGCCACAGATGCAACTGGAAAAAAGAATACAAATGGAAAAGAATAGAACTACAGGATGTAAGGCAGTATTCACTACAAGGCATAGAGAAAAGAAAGTTTTTGAATTAGAAATTTGAAACTTACAAACCTGTACTTGAAGCATGATGTAGAATTAAGTTTTTATGTTTTCACTCCACCAATCTTGTTTTCACTTCAAGTAGCTAACTCATTTTAGTAACAACTCTGGACTTCAATGATACGTGTGCTCCTTTAAAATCGACACTTCACTCAAAGAAAGCAAAATCATCTTCTTAATGTCCCACGTAAGAAAGTGGTATGTATAGAAAATTTTCATTATGCATAGATATAATACATTTCCATAAAGAGTATCAAAAAGTTGTTTAAGATAAATTAGCATAGATATAATACATTTCCATAAAGAGTATCAAAAAGTTGTTTAAGATAAATTATTATTTAATAGTTTCCTTAGAATACCCTTTCCCATTCTGCTGCGGTACTCAAAGCACCTTACCAAAAAAATGGATCCTTTCAGAATTGCGTGTGACTTGTCTGTGTGATGTAGTTGACTTCCAAGATATGTGTTTTCAGACATAACAGTAAAGTATGGGCTAAATTTATGATGTTGACCCATTTTCCACAAGATCTACTTTACAAAAACTAGTATTTGCTGTGCTAATCCTCCCTCTTCCTCCAGAAAAAGTGTCCTTGGTTAATACACAAACTTAGTCCACAAAAGAAAGAGTGTTGCCTAATAAGGTTATCCAAGAAAGATATTGTTTTCTCAGGTTTTGCAGGAGAATGTGGTCCACTTTTTCATTGCTGCTTTAGAGAAGACCTTAGATTTGGACCTGAATCCTATCTGCTGCACAGTTCAGAAGACTTGTAGAAATGTTGATGAGGGAAGACAGAAGTTACTTTCTCTCATTTGTACAAAGGGATAAGAGTGACTGATATGTGAGTTATCTTGGTCAGAGAGAAATCTGGCATGTAACTTTTCTATGGCATTCATTGAACTGTCAATGAGAACCAATGTACAAATGAGAGGGAAAATAAAAGCTGTAAAAATATGCAAAAGGCCATTTTTCATCAGAAGAGAGTTTCTGTTGATAAATCTTGCATTCATACGTGCTTACAGAGATTTTTGTATTAACATAACAATATAAATGGAGATTCACGATTCAGTACCATATCATCATTTTTGAAACCTAGAATATGTTACAGGAAATGCTAAGAATATCTTAACAAATCTAGCTGATAGTTGCCAAGTGACATCATTAAATCTCTTATACAAACAAAAAATTGCACTATGAACTTCAACAAGCTCAGGTGTGAATGGCAGTGGAGCCTTTCAAGCTTGACTTTAAGCCATGGCAGTTTTGTGTCGAGCTACTGGGTAAGTATAACCATCCTCCTGTGTCAACTCTGCAAAAGTTTCATTGGGGTAGGGAGAAATACTGTCAAATAGTATCAAAATATATAATGAAAATACAGAACATTTCCTTGTAAAATATTCTCAGTTCAGCTGTTCTTAACTTTGCATGACATAAAACAGGACAAAACTGAGAAGAATTAAGTTCAAGTTGAAGTTAAGGTTGACTGTGGATTACTAATTTTTTTTAATGTTAAAATGTTAAAAGATTTTTTGTCCTTTGAACAATCCCAAAATTCAAAATCTCGTAGTCTTTAAATGAACAGATTTTCTATGCTCTAAAAATATCTGCTCTTTATAAAACTCATTCATGAGATCATATGAGTAAGAGTGTTTTAAGTCACTCTGCTTTAAGACAGTCATTAGGAACTGTCATTAGCAACACCCACCCACTGGGGGAAAGGTTTCCAATAAAAAGAAGAAAAAAGCATTAACCAAGTTAACAATTTCAGGGAGAAAAAAAAAAAAAAAAAAAACCACTTCCAAGGTCAGTTCTATATTTTTATTGTATGAGAGTAAGATTTTAAAAATACTTATTTTATGAACAGAGTCTTTAGCACATCCCACAGGGCAGGTAAGGACACGCTCCAACTGTTCTGACAAGTTTATATATTCATGAACTGCTAAGTCACATTCAAAGATAAACCCCAAATTCCCTGAAATCTGTAATTGAAAAGCTAACATGAGATCCATAGCAAGTAAGAGACCAGTCTGAACAACAAAGAGATGGACTGGAAATGAAATGCCATTATATACTGCATAAACGCTCAGACATTTTAAGCTATCCCCTGTGTATATTATAAGATATATAGCTGGAGAAGCTGAAAGGAAGCAGTGTAGCTATCAGCACTAAACGACAACATAAATTTGGAAGAACTTGCATCACCTAAACCATGGACAGTCAGTCTATAGCACATTTATTTGCATGTTCTAGTTCACCTAATGGTATCACATTTTAGTTTAATTTCATTGTATAACAAAGTACTGACCATTTATAATCCTGATCACATTGAAAAATTTTAGTCAAGTTACCTGTCAAAAGTCAGCCCACTGAAGATATTTGCTCCTTTATATGAAGACATTTCCTCCTTTAGTCTGAAGAGAAACTGAGAGGAACAGTTGTGACAATTCCACATTTGTTCTAGTAGAAATAATATCAATGAAGAATAAAAGCATTAGGTCCAATTTTTGCCACTCTCAATACTTTTTTTCAGTAGAAACTTGAATTGCAAACATCCATCCATTCCTGTCATTTAAGGACATCAGGGTCCTGGAAAAAGGTGTGCTTTTCAACCGCTTCCCTGAGATGGAAGTGTCCTGTGTGTTGGATCTCCACTGAGAGGTAGACATCATGGGCAAGGCTCTCATTCTGACACCAAGTCTGCTCTCAGATGGGATGGACATTGACTATGGACAAGATGTAAAAGCTAAATTTAATGAATCTGAAGAATTAAAAGATATATAGGCTAATTAGAGACTAATTATTGATGGATATTTGTGGCATGACCACAAAATGAATCTAAGCTAGATCCAGAAAGCTAGCTGGTAGCAGTAGATGGATATTTAAACGGCTAATAAAGAATGTGTTTTGCAGAAGTGCAGACAGTGAAAGAATTTGAGAGCATATAATTACAATTGTCATAAGGAGAAAATTCAACAATAAACAAAAATTGAGGTAATACTATTTTACAATAAATGTTAAACTGATGACAACACTAAGTAATGGTACAAGAAGTTGAGGTTTGTTTATTAGAATCATATTATTTTTATATTATGTTTATTAGAATCATAGAATGCCCAAGGTTGGAAGGGACCTCAGAGGTCATCTAGTCCAAACCCTCTCCTTACACACGGTCACCTAGAGCATGTGGCACAGGGCTGCATCCAAACGGGTTTTAAAGATCTCCAAAGAAGGAGACTCCACAACCT
>JAVCKT010098911.1:0-10341 GCA_032273925.1 Rhynchotus rufescens | reverse complement strand
GGTCAGTTTGGGAGAAGGTCCACATTATAGCAGAGGATGCTGACCCTGTAGCTTCTTGATACACTTACCACTTTAAGAAATCACTAGTTTAAATAATATTTAAATGACCATTTGGCATGTCAATGTTTTTCCCATTCTGGCAAGGTGTGTCTGATTTACTCAGTCTACTGCAATGCTCTACTTCTTAAGAGTACTCATGTAAAAACTCCCTTAATTATCTCTAATGCACATTGGCTTTCTAGAAGAACATTTTAACTGATCCACAAGTGTTTGAGACAAAGCTTATTATGGTTTACAATACAGCTACCTTGCTCCAAATCAGTATATCCACAAGCATTCCAGGACCCAGCTAACACATACCAGGTCTAGCTCGATCACAGCAAACATCTACTCCATGTATCCTTCCCTAGGTTTTAGCAAATGGAGTAATTTTCATCTCTCTCTGCAGCGTCGCTCTCTTATAGGATATACCAACATATTCCCAAGAGCAATCTCATGTCAGGTTTCCCATAAGTAATAAATTTACTAAGAAAACTAAGAAAATAGTTTTTAAAAATTTTTCTTTATACCCTGTCTCTGGTCTTGGGAAATACTTAGATGCTTAGAGGAGGTGGGGGGCAATGCAATCATGCTGGAATACTCAGCCCATACACTTAACAGAAAAGTAACTCTAAGACAGTGGGGTAATTATGAAAGGTTTTCAGAAAATATGGATCACCTTTTCACTCATGGAGGGGAAAAAAGAAAAAAAAAAAAAAGAAAAAAGAAAAAAGCCCTTTCAGTGCAGTTTCTCAACTTGCACAGAAAGATAGTTTTTTGCATATCTACTCCGGAGGTTAGATTTGCCACCACCACCACCAAAGAAAGTCATTCTGGAGTTGCCATCCCCTTGTTCTCACTTTCACTGCTCTAGACTCAAGGAAGATTGCAGGCTCTAAAAAGGCAGGCCTTTAGTCTACTGCATCAACTCCTGGCAACATTAGCTGGGCAAGATTGCTACTGTAGATGTAGATCTTGCTATATATGTAAAAACTACACATTGCTCAAAGCTCTTGGCAAAGCAGCAATAAAAAAAAAAAAAAAAAACGTAAAATTCATAGTAACTACTTCTGTTGTTTATCTGAAAGTGAATTGAAACAGAAAGTGGCAATTCTCCCACTGCAAAAAATACACCTCTCAACGTCTTTCACTGAAAGCAGAAACTGAACTGTAAGGAACTGAAGGAAACAGAAGAATCATTTACACCTGTATTAAGGCCCAAACCTAGCATTGTTCAAGGTATTTTACCTACGTGGCAAGAGTTTCAAATATCATGTTTGTCATCAACAACAACAAAGGAACTAAAGGCAAAATAGCATTTATAGCATTACACAGAAAAATCACAGTTTGAGTCAGTTTATGGAATAAAACCTCCTAGCAATGTTTATAGACAGCTGAAACACTGCTAGGACGTTTCAATCAACTGCACAGCTAGAGATACCATGCGCACCTCATGAAGCTTACCCCAAACCGAAAACCAATGTGTGGCAAAATATGTGTAACATTAATGCATAGAAAATCAAATTTCAAACAAAGGCAAATTTGGAATACATGGAGGGGAAAAAAGCATTACTAAAGCTAAAAATGATTAGCATCATTTGCTCAGGTGAAGTAACATCCTGTCTCTAGGAAAAAAAGTTACATCAATGGAAGACAAGAAGGAGCAGATGACTCTCAGGAACTAAACTCTATAGCACAACAGTGTACAATATCTGTACTTTGAAAGAAAATGGAAAAATATACAAATCCAAATGTTAAGATTAAACATAGTTTCAATGTTTTTTGAGACATTTAGCTTCCACATTAAGAATCCCTGCACTACACAAAGCTGCAAAATCTGCACAGCTGTAGTTTCTGGTTCACTGTCTCCTATTGACACATTTGCCTTTTCACTTCAGAGTAGTTTACCCCCAAATGTCTTGCCTTCAGTTATTATTTTGTTCTTTCATCCGGCGTATTCAAATAGGACGACTGCTCATTCGGTTACAAAGGACATGCACTCACTCAGACAGGACTTAACAGAGTAAGCAGAACTTGAGATGGATGGTCCCTCTTAGATGTTCCCAGGCTGCTGCTTTGCGAGCCTGGTAATATTTTCTATTACTGATCCACGGGAAGTTTTTTTTATATAATTTTTTCCCCCCTCTTTTCCAGAACGTCTTTGTCTCTTTTCCATTCATCCTGTCTAGCTTCCAAATCCTGCACAAAATTGCATTTGTACATTTTGTCCCTTCCTCACCGTCTCTCTCTCTTTTTTTTTTTCCTCTCTCTCAAAAGAGGAGGACGGAGAAGATTTACCTCTTGCTTTGCTGCTAAATTCAGCAACCTCCTTCCCACAGACGTGAAAAAGAGCAGCAAAGCAACTGTTTCTCTCTGTTGCCTTTAAGAGGCTATGCTGAAACACATCAGATGTCTACTGCTGACTATTTTCTCCCCTTTGGAAGCGCATCATCTTGTTTCTTCATTCTGATCACATTTCAAGAACTGTTTGGGACAAACTGGCACTACCTCCTCCTGCAGTGTCCTATAAATTTAGCTCATCTAGCTTACCAGACACTGAATTCCCCCTGCTAAAGTGGCAGCTGAATTGCACCCAGGCTAATTCTCATATACAGGGGAAGACCAAAGAATGAACCAGTTGCTTACCTATCCTATGCATTTTTGTGGTCTTCCAATTTCTACCTGAAATTCCACCCAACTCTATGAAATGCAGAGTGAAAACATTTCTTCTTGGAGTCACTTGCATTTGTGTAAGATTGCTTAGCACAGTGTAGGGCCATTTTCACACAAGAGCATTATTTCTTCATTTATCACATGAGGTTTTAGCACTTCCATTCTACATATTGAAATAAGCTCCACGCATATCAATGCTTCAGAGTAAAGACTTAAGAAATACTGAGTTTAATATTGACTGAAGTTGGAAATAAAAAAGGTGGAAGGAAATGGGCAATGAAGACAAGTTACCCATGAATTAAGAACTTCACAAAAATATCCCAAAGCAATCTTCCTTCCTCCTTTGAATATAACAACAAAACTCAAACTCCACTCTACACTGAAAATGGCAACTAAAATCAAGTACAGAAACACTAAGGTTTGAAAATTATTCTGAAGTCCTGTCTACACTAACTTTTCAATACTGGGATTACCAATGGGGATGCAATCTCAAAAAAGCCTCACATTTCACTCTGTATCTAACAGTCTTGGGTGATGCAAACCCAAGGGTATTCCTCTGACAGGATGCCTAGCACTGGATTCAGGAGAAAAAAAAAAAAAAAAAAAAAAAAAAAAGGATTTAATGAAAGATGCTAGCAGGTACAAAGCAGCACACGTGACTAATTTTGCTTTGGACAAGGTAAGACTGTTAGGTATACAATGCTGAAAATATTAAACCAACCCTCTCCTGCTGGAATGAGTTGAAATCAATGGAGATATGTACTAGCCGCTCGTCTCTAGACTACATTTTCAAACCCAGCATCAAACAACGTTCTTAAAAGAGAAGCTCCTTACAAACAAGGTTTGACAAATTACATACAGCCTTGACGAGAAAGTGAGGTTAAACTAAGAGAAATGCAGATATGCAGATTAGCAAAGCTACAGAAACATGGGAAACAGTGTTATTAGAATTCCAAACTGTGCAATAAAATGCCAGTTCTAATTTCACTTCCACCCCCAATGCAATTCAAAGCAGTACACCCATATCCCTGATAACTGACGACATTCTACCCTTACTAAACACCAGAATACCAATGAAACCAGGGAAAGAAAAGAGATGTTGTATAATATTTAAAGGCAAGCAGGGTGTAACTGGTTATCACACAGAGTTTGGTATCAACCCAAGTAATTTACTGACAACACTGCTAACAAATGCACTTACTATATAAGGAACAGAAACATAAAAAGGATTAGTCAGCACCACTTTATAGGTAAAAAGCTTTGGCAAATAAGCATAGATTCATCTTTCAAGCAAGAACTATCAGCAGCAAGGACAAGAGACCAATATGTTGATTTAGTAATACACATCATCTTTTATTAAAACGGGAAATGTCTACTGAAATTTCTTATCAGTTTGTACTAAGTATGATGTTGATGAAAACAAATACTGTAAATTGTTATTCTCTAAGTCACGTTCATAAACTCTGGGAAGAGTTTTGTAAGACTGCAAACAGTAACATAAAAACACATAGACACCATGATGCTTTGTTTCATCTCATATGAGCTTTATTAAAGCTATACTTCTGAGAACAAGAAGTCTTCACTACTCCTACAAATCACAGGATTTTCTCATTAGGATGATTAAAAATGGATCTAAAAAGAAGCAAACAAGTCACTATTTGCTTCACAAATCGTGTTGGAATAAAGAATATTAAACAAAATCATCAAGTCTTAACACTAGATCATGACATACTGGTGGAATTGATTTAAAAGATATGGGCTTAATAACTCTTGGTAAAGAAAAACAGAAAAACCTCAAAAATTCCAAGAACAAGAAAAAAATGCCTTACCTGAGACTAGGGCTTCACACTTACTAGCACCAGATCATGTGCTGTTGGACAGTGCATCACTACAGATCTGATCTGGAAAAGGCATAGCTATGCAGCAGTATTTCTGCCAAATTAGCCAGAGCACAAACTAGTAAACCCACACAGGAAGCCAGATCGTACCTGATGAAAAAATAAAGCCTGTCAGATCTAAATTAAGTTATTGGAAACATATGAACAAATCCCATCAAGGCAAATGCATTTATTCTGTAACAGTGATGATACGGCCATAGTAATTTTGATCTGAGACATTAAATTTCCAGTTTATCACAGCTTGAGAGCTTACTTCAGTTTATCAAAGCAGACGAGGAGGTGCCTATTACAGCCTCTAAGGATCTTCATGAGGAGAAAAGTGAGGGATCAAAAGATCTCATTAACCTAGCCCAAAGGCATTGCAAGAACCAAGAGGGCAATGTGAAGAATCTGACCCAGGAATTTGCATAGAAAATTAGAACCTTTTAAGCACAACATTAAACCAGATAAGAAGTTTCAAGATAAGTTAGAGGATTCAATGCAGGTATAAGTCAGAGAAACAAAGATCTAAAACCCTAATCAGATGACTTTGTGACTCAGTCAGGGCTAAAACTCTGAAAGTATAAGCTGCCATGTCAGTAGCTTGTTTATTAGCTACTGTTAATAACTACCGATCATTACCCAAATCAATCAAGCTCTGCATGGGGCAGACACTGATAATAGCTTCTCAATTTTATTTCACCTGCACTGAAGAAAATTGGCTGCCTGTAACACAGGCTGCAACGTGCTGCTCCCACTTCATTGACAGTATTTTTTCCTCTGGGAATTCAACATGCTGGAGGTCTACATATAACTACTGAATGTAAGCAGAGAATAATACACTTAACTATTATTAGTTTCCCAGCACTGCAGCTAAGAGCATTGTTAACCTAAAAAAAAAAAAAAAAAGTTCATGAAGTTCTTTATTAAGATTCTTTCTTCCTTTTCAAGTGTTTAATGGAAGCTCAATAGATACTTCTTGAGAATTTGAGGAAAATGTAAAATTCAGATAAAAGTTCTGAAAAGTCTGCTCTTCCCCAAAATTTTATATGAAGCTTTATCCCTTTGGAATTAGTTAATCTCAGCAGCTAATCTTTACTCAAATTTAATGAGTTAATGTTAGTTTTATAAGAATTGTGAACTATACTTTCATTCATCCATCTGATACGCAACTTGTCAATACTTCGAAGCATTTCCACCAGCTACAAACTAGACCTAGAAACAACACAGTCGGATATAAATGCTCCAAATAGACTTCTCACAACTACAGAAGACATCACCAAAAGGCAGATCAATCTCTTTCACGTGAGCATCTAGTTATATTGAAAGATACAGATTCAGAATTAGCAGGACCTATTTTAATAACAGACTTAGAAATTATCTTTTAAAATATTAATCTGTTAGCTTTTTTTGGTTTGTCTTCTGCTTCACGACTGATTTCTTGCATTCATCTGTCCCATTAACTGAGCACCTTTAAAAGGTTTAATTTTGTAGTCAGTTGATTCAGCATATTCTCTCCTTTTTCCGCTATTACTAATAAGTGTAGTCTGTAAATTCCAGAGACCAAAAAATAAAATTAAAAAAGCGTTTTTGCTTTTTAAAAGCTGCTAAAAAGCATTTTTGCATGGGATTTCAAGAATATGGCACACCCTGTGAACTTTCCAAAACTAACTATCCCGAGCGCAGCTTTCCATGAAAGCCTATGCCACATACACCTCCTTGAGAGCAAAATGTTAAAAGTCGTATTTACCTGCAGCATCTAAGCCTGGGTGTTTATTGAGAAAGCCATTAACAACGCTACCATACCACACAGGATTTTTGCAGTCTGTAGGTGCCAGAACAGCCCCTTAGGTTTCAGGAGATGCCCTTTTATGGCCTTTCTTCAGAATTTGTGGCCACAAGCACAGGAAGGCGAGCTGACCCTTTTCTTCCATTGTTTCTCCCAACCTTGCTTTGCAGAAACACAAAGGATGGAAGTGAGGACTCAGGAGATGCAATTGCCCTCTGCTAGCACTTGAGATACTGAACAAAAAAGGCAAGCTCAGATTTGGGGTGCAGAGCAAGAGCAGGTGCCTTAGCTATGGCTGGAAGTGTAATAGCTGTCTCGCAGCAAACATACAGCCACTTGCAACCTGCTGGAGCCCAAAGCAGTGCTGTGACATGAGGAATGTGCCAGCACCCCTCATCACCCAACACTCCAGATGTCACCACTAATGGCAAGTTCACAGAAATCAGCAGCTAACCATCACTTATGCCAACAGCGTTTGGAATCGGACTGTTTCATCTTCACTGGCGATGCTTCCAGGAATCCACACATCATCACACAGCAAGACTTGTAAGATACTTTTCTTTTCTCCAAAGCAAACTGTGAAAAAAAACCCAAATCTGAGATGCTGTTCCTATAAAATCCACGTTATAAGGCATTAAAACATCACACAGAGCATTCTGAAGTGGGATGCTTTCAAATTAAGGCTACTCATATACTTCATCTTAGTTAAAAAAATAATTGAGGGAACAAGGTTTATTCATCTTTATTCTTCTAACACTACAGAAAATGCTCAACTATAATTGGCCAATTCACATGAGTGAGATTCCCGAATCTAACATCTAAAAACAAGCATGTATGTACCTGTAGGACTCACGGACTACAACTTCTTTTTTTCAAGCATTTTAGCTGTACAAGGCCGTCACTTAAAAAAAACAAAATGCTTAATACCAATCAAGGTTACATGACTTTCACTGCAACATGACAACTGTGTTACCTCAAGCATTGAAAAGAAAGAAAAGCAGAAGTTTTAGAAATCCATGTTCCACTGACTTCAAGAGAAAAGTCCCGAGTAAGACGCACAAATAGACAGGTGAAGTATTTCAGCTTTTGTGACACCCAGCGATTCAATCCTTTGTAAAGGGTTCCCCCCCAGTTCTGAACATACTCTTGTTTCACTAGGGAAGTTACACTGAACCAGACCTAGCCCACTAAGTATCACATTTCCTTAACAAAACTTTTTCACCAAGAAAGTAAGGAAGTTCACACAGGAAATCTACCTTTGGTAATGCAGCACCAGAACCAAAACAAGCTACTCAACGCTACAAAAATGTAGCACTGCAGATTTTCAAAAGTGATTTTTTCCCCACCAAGGCACCAACCATTGCATTTCCTAAAAGCGATCTTGCGGAAACACATCACCAGATCATGTAATTGAAGACCACTAAGTATGTGCAGAGGTAGCTCTCTTCAAGTGGACCAAACAATCTTAGTTATTTCAGACCAAGCTGATCTTGGTCTGAAACCTGCAGCATAACTACCAGACATGACTTCAAAGCTCACCTAGCTGCCTGCTCCTTCCAGCTTGTTCCAGTACCAGCAGGTGAGATAAAGGTATCACGTATATTTATGTAACTTCAGTCTTGCACAAGAGCAGTGCTATAATTTCATTTGTGTTCCAGGCTGCTGGCAGAAGCAGAGTTTGCATGCAGCTTTAGAAGCACACTCAGGCCAAACTTTACTTAATAGGCTTGAGTACTAAAGCATCTGTCTTTACCCACTTTAGATGAGAGTTGATAGGAAGTCAGCCAGCATAGACGCCTGTAAAGTCAACACCTTTTTCTCACCTGTTGTTATGGGTATCACTCAAGCATAATTATTTAGCCCAGGCCCTCTGAATTCAACACTCATTTTCAACCCTCTGACACAAGGGTTAACTAAAAAACTCTAAGAGGATCCTACGCAGCTACTGAATAATTTCCAAACTGCACGCGTTCATGCCGACTAGGCACTAGGACAGAAACAAAAAAGACCCATACTAACATACACATCAGTCCAGGCGCACGGGAGGGAGGAGAAACACTGTTTTCCATCTGATGGACCCTAAGAGGAAACAGTCAATATTCAAGAAGACTAAACACAAGGGTGGGGGAAGTAAATGAAGTTAAGTATGTTTGCCACACTAGCACATGAGAGCTAAAGCCAGAGGGGAGCGACAGGCCCACAGCATGGTTGGAAGGTTCACCTTCACTTACAGCATGAGGGTTTAATCATTTAACCTGTTTTTTCAGCTACCTGTCAGTTCTATTTGTGCTTGACATCTCCTCTTTAACAAACGGTAAGAAGCAAAGCTCATCTGCGACGTTACAATGTGTGTAACAGGAAACTGGTATGCTACATAAATCTTCCAGGACAGCAATAAGTGTGCAAGGAGTTTGAGCTGGGCTGTGGAGGAGTAAATTGACAAAGGCTTATAATCACAAAGAAGAAAATTAGGAAAATGTTACATTTAATTACATTTACATGCAAATGGCATACATTTCAATGCACCTGCTAAGTTCATCTCCACTATCTTTCCTACTAGAGTAACACGACAAGTATTTTGACTGGAAATTTGTTTACATTAAAGACTATGTAAATCACAGCGCAAAGTCTTGGCGGTCTGAAAAAAAAACATTCATTTTGCATCATTATTTTGCCACTTGCTAAATTAAAAGTGGTTTAGTCAGCCATACACAGAGTTTAGCATACCAGAGAATCTGCTAAAGATACCGGTTTTCTAGACAGCCTACAGGTTGTTAAGGAAGAGTGACACCATTGCTTTCTTTCTCCAAGAAGTCAAAACTATGCTGACTGAAATTCAGATTTAAGAAAATCACTTTCTTTTTAGAAATTAAAGGCCATAAGATAACTAGCCCCTAGAGAAAACTCCAAAATAACTGCAATTCTTCTCAGGTAAGTTATTTACAAGCCTATGGGAGTGGGGGGTTGGAAGGATGCTGTGTCTTCCTGCCGGGCAGAGAGAAAATGTCTGACTGACAAGATGTCTTAGCCCCTTCCAGCAGAGGAAGGCGAGCCCCTGCTGCCCAATTAAGACACATTCCCTTCTCGTAAAGCATTAACCAAGCGCACGTTTCCCCGACTGGCACTGTATTTGTCATCCTTGAATAAACGACTAGTGTATTGTATTTCGTGTGCTCTTCCGGCCCACATCCTGCTAGACACCGAGGGCTTACGAGTGGGAACCGGCGAGAGGTTTGCCGAGATAAGCGCCAGATCCCGTTTCTCAGCGAGATGCATCAACAGTGGCAAAACACGGTTAGGAATAAAACAGTCATCGTGCCTGTAATAACGCAACGCTCTGCAAGGATCAGACAAGGAAGGAACGCATACAGGTGGGATCTGCCTCTCTCAAGGTATCTCTGTCTGGAGGAGCAAGGATGCGCAGGGCAGTGCAGACTGACATCTGGGTTTCCTGTAATTGGCCTTTGACGTGTTATTTGGTTCTCTCCCTATAATTTAACATGCTTGCGTGGAGGCCATGATCACTGCAACACCGGAACAATTGCTCTAACTACTGGATTGCTGAAGACTACTCCAAAGCCCTAACTCACGGGAAAAGCAGTTATATGAAAAGCCATGTTAATCCCACCTTTTTTTATCACTTATAAAGGACTGATGCCTGACAAGGTAATTTGAAACAACGTTAAATTTCAGACCATCCCCTCAGGGCTGGCTAGCGAGCACCAAGCCTTCCGTGGGGCGAAGCTGCTCGTTACCTGGGCTGTATTTCGAACGGGTTTCTCAACAAACTCTCGAAATAAGAGGGCGAAGGAAACGGGGGGCCCGGGGACGGACGGGGCTGCCCGCGCGGATCGCCACTCTCCCGCAACTTGGCGGCGCGGGCGGCGGGCCGGGCTGCTCGGGGCGCCGCCGCCTCCGCCGGCCCGCGGCCCGTGGCGCACGCAGGTGCGCGGGGCGCAGCGG
>JAVCKT010098910.1:0-10342 GCA_032273925.1 Rhynchotus rufescens | reverse complement strand
GTCCCTGCACATTACCTGGACCTACTCGAAGCACCTTTCAAATCTGAGGGAACAATACCAAAGTGAAAATCAGAGCACAGGGCATCTATTTTCATAGACCTGACAACCCAGGGACTAGCCACCTACTCCCTATCTAGCAAATGCCTCTATGGAACAAAGTATAAACACTTGGGTGTGACAATCTGTCACAGGATTCAGCACATCCCAACCACAGCTGAGGCCTGTAACACCACCACAGGTTCCAGTATTGTCCTGATTTCACTTCAGAGCACTCCCTGTATCTACTCAGGGCAGCAGCTAGCAGACACTAATTGCCAATTATTAGGTTTCTCACATCCCAAAGTCCTTGTCCAAGTTCTTGTCCCCAATTCTTTCACTCCACTCCTTCTATCAACTGAGGAGCTGCATTTGTCTCTTCCTCTCCTCCTTAAAAGGGGACTTTTAAGTCCTTAACCAGGACCTAAACTTTTTTTTCTGCTACTTCCACCATACTCCAATATCCTCCTCCTTTATTTTCCCAAGTCAGGACTTTCCTCTCATCTCTGTGCTGTTATTCCATGTGTTGTGCCACCTTCCTTCCTACATCTGCTCCTCTTCTGTATTGAGGCTACCCTCCTCTAAGATGATGCACAAGCTGGAGTCTTTGGCCTCCTGTATGGTTCCCTATGACCCAAGCATGGTGTGTCCCAGAAGGACAGCTGAGGCTTAAAACTGTCAGAGCAGGTACAGCTGCAATCTTTTAGTCAGTGAAGACCAGAGCCTTCCTCCCACTCCAGTCATCACTGGAGCTTGTCATTGACTGTGCCCCTTGGCACAGGGTGGGTGTGAAGGGTTGGAGGGCAGATGCACAAGGGCGCTGCAGGCAGAGGGCTGAGGAGCTGTCCCCATGGGGCCCTGAGCCCCAAGTGCCCTCACTGGAAGCAGATGGCTGAAGCTGTAACCTGTTGCCATGCAATAGGTTCAGTTTCTCTCAGCATGCTGTGGAAATCCATTTTCGCCACCCTTCCTTGTCCACATTCCAAGAGGGAAAGTTCTTCTTGATCACAAGACACTCCAGAAGTAGGAGCGCATTTTTGCTGCTAATATTCAGCTGCTAAAGTCAAATTTTCTTTTACTGGCTAACGTCAGTTGGATGCTCACAAGAAAGACAAAAGGCACATCTGTCCAGTCCTTTTAAACATTACACAACAGCACTTTTACACAATTGAGGATTTATGTTACTTCTCAGTCTTCACCTGTTAGGCTTAGTAACACTAATCTCCTATTATGATCTCCAATTCTACACAATGTCTCCTGGATCCTGGCTCATTTTTCTTGTTTTCTTCTGGATTAAAATTCAAGATCTTCCTTGAAACAAGGTCTTACCAAAGCCAAATGGAACAAAATAATTACTTTGTATGTCCTAACCCTCTAAACCTCTGTCTAACCCCTCCTTAAACCTCTGTCTAACCCCTCCTTAAACCTCTAATACCACGTTTACACTCCGTAATTACATGACGTCATTACAGGGTCTCTTCATCCAAAGAAGGAATCAAATTTTCATACCTGCTTTTTCCCCACGGCCAGCTACTCTGAATACAGATGGAGCAGAGCCATGAGTCCCCTTTCCCTGCCTGCCTTTGCTTTGTACTTTCGAGCACCAAAACAGAGACACATCAAGCTGACATTGCAGAACTTGAGAGCTCTTAGTGTGACTTTTCTCTCACACCAGCTTCATTATACATCTGCTCCCTGATACAAACAGAGTCCTTAACATTCCACTTTATTTCAGGTCTTTGACACAGGCTTAGTATTTTTATCGCGTTCAAAGCTCCATTTCCCTCATATCAAATGACTCATTTATTTTGTTCCAAAGGCCCACAAATCATTTATCTGAAGGCGCAATTAATATGCAAACACCTTATTATCACCACAGTGGGCAGCTCGTCCCCAGCAGTGTGGAGAGACGGGACGCCATGGAAAGACATAATGAGGATGGGCTGGGGGAGGGTCTGTCTCACTGAGGAGCTCCCTCGTGCTGCTTTCAACACGAGCGCTCACCGGGGCCTCCATGGCGCCGCTCACGCCGGCCTCCTCCGCAGGCTTCTCCCTCGTGCCCTGCTGTCGTGCCAAGAAGACTGTGCTCCCGATAACAGCGGTGGTTCCTGTTACGTTCCCAGCTGTACCATCAGCTATGAGGAATGAAGTGGGCTTCATATGGTTCAATATGAATCACAGGAAGAAGCCACTTTATTGCAGACAACTAGCCCTTATATACAATTTTTCTATCCTTACACGTGGGCATGCACTCCTTGATAGGACAATCCTCTGTTTCACGAGGAGAGCACGCGTTCCTGCTTGGTTGTCGGTTGGTCAGCTCATATCTTGGTGCTCCCTCCTTGCTTCCCTCTCTGCTTGGCTCACTTCCTCAATGGACTTCTTGTTTTTCTCTCCTCAAGGCCACCTTAGAGACAGAGCTATGTGCTTTGTTAAAAGTCTTGTATGGCTGGTTCAGTGTGCCCACTCATAGTGGCCGTTTTCTTCTAAGTACATTCCTACAAGTTAAACCACGCAGATGAGCAAGTACCTCCTTTTAAACGGGAGAAGTCGTTATTTAGATACTACAAAGGGATTTACAGCTCAGTATATTACTTGAAATGCCAATTACTCCTAGTGTCCAGCATCTCATGCAGTCCTTCAAAGCAGACTTTAAATTCAGCTGCAACAGTAGCAGTCATTACTGACACTCCCTCACTTTCATACCTACCTCCATTTAAAAGGTTTTGAAAATTTTTTTTTCTTTTTTAATTAAAAGACATTTTGGTTCCCTTTGTGTTTCAGATACATTATCAACTACAAAAGAATCAGGAATACATCTATCCATATCTATCATGGCTTCAAGCAGCGTTAAGATAGTTGCAGATAATCTGAATCAGCAGGATTTTAAAATCTATAAACTCAGCAGTCATCCCTCTGGTTATGTTATCATAAGAAGTCATAATTTTATTTATGTTAAGACTTCATATGTGAAAAGACTCACTGCTGCTTTGTGGGTCTCTGCTGGATTCACACTGCTTGGCTACAAATTCAGTTTTTGCTAAATACATCAGAATTGTAATAACTGGCAGCTTTATACTCAAAAGTAAAACAACATGAGAGCATTTATTTCCCCCTTGCAATTATTGTTATTGAAGCGTTCCCCATGAAGTTGGGCAATGTGGCTAGGTGCCACTGAGTGCCATGCAGAAAACCCACGGGCTGTTTCCTGCCTCGCCCAGCAGTGTCCAACGGGCCCTTCAGCAATTCGCTTCTTGGATCAGTCTCTGTGAAATGGCCACGAGGCGCTTCCTTCCTTTGGGTGCCCAGCAGGAATAAGGCCGAGCAACTACAATACGCACTGCTCGAAAGTGGCAATGTCACCAGGAAAACTTGCTCTTATCACAGCAAGGCAGAATTTTACCCTAAGAGGATTCAGAACATATTTATTCATCATTAAAATAAAAAAATAAAATTAATAAAACTTTTTACCTGCTGATGAATGGACTGAAGAAGGTCTTTTAACATGGTAAAATAACACCATAATGGCAAGTCATTTCACCCAGTACATACATTTTCTCTGAATGTCTTTAATGCAAAATGAAATTAAAGCCAAAAGTTGAGGATGTCAAAATAGAGAGAACTTTCAGCAGACCTTTGCTGTTCTGATTTATCTTCTTTTATCTAGATAACAAACAATACTTGTTGCGTTAAGGAAAGACAGAAATTATCCCTACCTAGAAGATGGGATCGCCATAACAGAGTCCTTCAAGCTTTCTGGAGAAGGTGTCCAGGCACTTCCACATGCAGGTAAGAGGCAGCAGCACAATGAAGACTGAAGCCCAGAAGAGTCAGAGAGGGACAGTCTGACCACAGTTCCAGCTGGGGGGCCTCTGGGCTAAGAGAAGGCAACGAGCTCACCAGAGCATAACCCAAAAGGCCCTCAGTGCCTGAAAGCCAATCCACCACCTGCCTGAAAGCCAATCCACCACCTAACAACCACCTGCCAGAGAGTTCCCTCTCTGCAGTCACTCACCAGGGATATGCAGAGCTTGTGCTACATGACCACAACAACCATATGCCAGCTCCAACAGCAGGTTTTTCCATTTCGCTGAGCAAGAAGTTTTTGTGGAAATTAGGCATGTGATAAGTCCTTTCAAAAAAGCACACTGAGAGGTTCTCTCTCAGGTTTCAAATTCTCTTATTTACGTCAAAAATGTCGCCCGCAGTGTATTTTTCATTTAGAGCATTCCATTCATTCAAAAATAGGCATAAAAATATTGCCAAATTTTTTTGTTAAAAAACAAATTGCATCTCATATCAAGGTTAAATCCTGAAACAGAACTCCATACCTACAACTAGAAACACTTCAGGCTTTTATCACAGAAATAAAATAACCAGAAAGATGCTATTAAAGAAGCAACATGATGTATAAAGAAGGCATATTATGTTTATCAATAAGAAAACCCTGGAAAAACATACTATTTTAGAAGGAACAAGTATACCTCAGGACATGTTTTCTTCTTGGAAGATAAGATCCTGGAAGCAGCAGTAAGGTAAGGCCACTTCATACACCCTGAAATCTATTTCACGCTGGTAGCTAAAGGCAACAGGCAAAAGACAGAGGCTAAGGAGCAAATACAGCTGAAGGTTTAATATGACTGATGAAGAAGAAATTTTACCATCTAAAAGCCTATAGACTGCATAGTGCACAAGCAGAACTGTAACTGCTCATTTTTTAGTTTTTTTTTTCTAAGGAAGATTCAAGATTCGAAGATAAAAGCCAGTACCTAATTAGATGGATCAAGTGAGCAGGAGAGACAGAGAACTTTGTAAAAATGCCTCCCCCGCCATAACTAACAACACTGAAGCAAATTACCTTCAGCACTTACAAAGTAAATGTTCAATGAATGCTCTCTCAGGTTTGTGATAAACTGCAAAAACTACACGGACCAACAGGGTGTTTCAATCATTGCTCCTTTCTATTAAAGCAGGGAGAGAAAAAAGTTACAAACATCCTTTCAATGTACAAAGTGGAAGGAATTAAGGAGAGTGACTCGTACCCTCTCCAATAAGGTCTTAAAAATGAAATTATCAACTGTAGTATTAAAAAAATTAACTCTAAACCAAAAGGAATTTGAACTTGAGAGAAAATTTTTAAAATATATTTTCTTGGTGCTTTATCCAATTTTGCTAAACAAATAATTATGTGCTCAGTTGAGCATGACATTTATAAGTTGTTTCCTTATCAACATGCTCTTTTGTTACATATAAAAAAAGTAACTTTGGAAGTATTTATAGAAACCTTTTGCTTGTATGGCTAAGAACATTCTGAGGTTTTGTAGGTAAAGCAAAACGCAAAGCATGATGATAACATAATAAGTGACAAAGTTACAATACAACGCAGAAAATACAAATGTACAAATTAGTACCTTTCCACATTTAGTTGAAGTATTTTTCATTCCAGCACTGGCTGTGAATATACTAAATCTCAGTTTATTAAATTGAGTAATTCAAAACAATCAGCACCGAAGAGTTTTTTAAAAAGCTATCCAAGAAGAATATAAGTAATATATATAGGTTGAAGGAAATACTTGATTTCAATGTAATTCCAAATAAGTTTTGTCAAGGTCAAAATATTTGACTGATGATAGCCCTCCAGTCGTGATTACCAACATATGACCTTCAGGTGACTGTATTCCTAGGGACATCCCATACTCTCCCATATTTTCATCACAGTCCTTGAAAAACACTATACTATATGACACATAAACACATAGGACATAACGAAGCCAGTAAATTCAGTAATATGGATCACTGAAGTAATCAATAATCTGAACTTCAATATACAACATGGCTAAAGTAGAGTCTCGGAGAGGAAAAGGAAAAAAAATAAAATACAGCCACACTTACAGATCAATGGATTTAAATCTGAGAAACTCTGAATGAGGCTCATGGATCACAAGAGCTAATCAACTATATAAAACCCCATGAAAAGCTTCAGGGAACCAAATAAAATGCATCTCCAATCAATATAGTGGAACACTACAGCGACTGTTATTGCTTCTGCTGTTGGCACAGATCCCCCAAGACGGTGTCAGAGAGCAATGCCCGACTTGGGTGCCCACAGATTGAAGGGGGTTCATAAAAGAGCCATGAGAACAACTGACAAGCCTGTTTTTCAAAGAGCACATCAGGAATATAAGGTAGTTAGCTTGTCAGGAAGAAGGCTGGGAGGTGACTAAATACAAATTGAGAATAAAGGGCTCTCTAAATCAAGAGTTGTAGCCTCGCTGACTCAGACTGAAAAAGGTCACTATATTTTTTAAAAAGGAAAAAAGACAAAAAGATCAAACTGTGCAACTCACTACCTACTAGAAGGGCTCAAAAGAGGAAAAGCAAAGGCATGAAGGCAGCTTCATTTTTCAAGATAACTATTTAGAACATAAAACAGCAAAAGGAATGGAAACAGCATTAACATGGACCTCTTTATCTCCGACCCATGCTTTAACTGGCCGAAGAGCTAAGATGACAGCCATTTCAAACAGAAGCAAAGCTTTCTTACATGCATGTGTTAGTTAACGCGGTGAAGTTATCAAAAGAGAAACCAAAGCTGCCAGCAATCGCACAGTATAAATAAAGATGATATGAAAATGTATTGATGACAGCCACAGTTGAAACAGTATTTACACAAACTGGTAGCATATTAAAACATTTTGGGGGGAAGTCAGCTAAAAGAAGAATGTACAGAAACCAACGGCACTACAGTTTTGTTCCTGAAGGCATTAAGCCAGCTGTGCTTCTCTACACAATCCTTTGAGATGCATATTTAAATGAATATTTATTTTTTTTCCTCTGGAAATTCTATCTAGCCAGACACAGCAGTTGTTACAATTTTTTTTGCAGATGCAGATTTTTGTCACAAGTTAGAATTCAAAATTAAACGTGCCCAGCCTTACTCTGCTCCCTTTCAGCCATGTTCTTAAACAAGGGCTGTGAGCACAGGTGCCACTGGCGCTCATTTCAGTCCTACAGATAAATTATTGGAACTCATTCTTATAAACCACAAAAAACAAGCAAAGAAAAAGAACCTCTTCTGCTTGAAGACAACATAACCACCCAAAGCTACAAATGGGTCCCTGTTAGTAATGACCTGCATGCACCCCTATCAGCGCACCACTGAAACATGCAGTACCAACCAGGGAGGCACCATCAACCAAAGGACAAGGAAGAACTGGAGAACCTTGAAAACCCAAGGCAGAGAGATGTGGTAAAATTCAGTTGCACAAAGTGGAAACTTACACAACACCAGATACATAAAACATTTTAAAATAAAACGGAACTCTGAGAACATAACTTTAAAATTCTGTTGTATGTTCATGAGTAAGAAAGAAATTTGAGAGAAGGATCTCTGCTTAATTAATCACAAAGCTGAGTTATAAGACATCCATGTTATGTGGCCATGAAAACAGATTCAATCCTATGATGCAGCAGAAGAATACAGTAGAGATAAGCAGTCTTTGTGCTACTTCACAACCCTAGATAAAACCTCATCCAGAATATTTTCTACTTCCTGGGCACCCTTAGGAAAAATAATGGAAAATGCCACTGAGACAAGTCCAGTTATCATGAAACAGCTATCATTTGTCACTCGAGGTCTCTGTTTCTGTCCTTCAAAGTCTCAAATTGCCTTCCTACAGCGCCCTATGCTTTTGTGCTAGACAACTCATCTCATAATTTTTATGCACATGAAGTCTGTGTTCACAAAAGCAAGGCTAATCAGGCTTTTTACTCCAGTGTCCTCCAGACAGTGACCTTTATTTTGAGAGAGTGCTCTGAAACACGATCTCACGTTGGATCTCACCATGAGCAGTGTTAGCTGCCTCCGAGCTCCCTCGCAGTCAGAGCCACGGCTATTGCTAAGAAGTGGTTGCTGTTGCCAGCATTTAGGGGTGTCATACAGTATCCCCCTTTTTTAAAACAAAACAAAGTAACAAAAAAAAATTGCAGGGTGAACAACCAAGCTCTGAAACAAGTTGCCCAGAGTCCTAACCTGTAAGGGAGCCCAGAGCAACTCACGCTCGGTTCTACACCTGCTTTGAGCAGGAAGTTGGACTGGGACGTCCCTAGGTCCCATCCAACCTGCATACTTCTATGGCAGCTCACGTCAATCAATTTACCCTTTTCTCTTGCCAGCAATACTTAAGCTATATAAATAACCTCCATTAGAAGGCCCAAGTGCCTTTGCAAGTTTCTCTTCCTCAAATAACATTTTCTTGATGCTCATGCTAAAAGCCTCTGTCACCTCCACCAACAATTAGGTACTCACTCTCTTCTGGAACTTCTGCTAGAGCGCAATGTCACGGGGAGCAGCTCCGCAGTGCAAGGCAGCCCATCCACCTTGCTGTTCTGTGCCGAACTGCTACCCAGCCTTGTGCTCCACAGTCTGCCAGGCAGCCGCTGCACCAGCTCCTGGGGTCTTCTGTGACAGAAAGCTTGGCCAGCAGTTAATTCATCTGCTTTCTTAAGGACTGTGCTGTTTTACCACATTTCCTGTTGCCTCTCCTCCTCTCATGCCTTCCTTGCATTTCTCCACCTTTTCTACAATTCTGGTTTGTCATTTTACATTTCCCTGGCTCATCATAAATCTCAAGCAACCAGTAGTATTTTCCCTTTGAGAGTACCCAGCACTGAAATCCAACATTGAATAACTGCTGTGCTGCAGAGTGAAAGGTTTATTAGAATCAAAAGCTTTAAAAAACAGCAAGCAACACAACAAGAAAAACTCAACCCTCCAGATACATGATGCGATTTTAATATTAAAAAAGAAAACTTTGTACAAAAAAAAAAAAAAAACACAAAAACAAAACCATAACGAAACAAATCACCAGTTTCAGGAGCTGTTTGGTTTGTTGGATTAATCAAAAGGCTGTAAAGAAGGAAGAAGTATATTTAAGTGTATTTATGACTTATGCTCTTTGAGATACATCATCTTTCTGCAAACAACTGGGAGCTCTGTGTATTTAAAATTACAAACTGAGACTCATCCTGCCTTACGCCCATTCCTATTTTACGATTTTGTCTGAATCAGTATCTCTGTGACACCACTGAAATTAAAGCCTGACTGCTTTGGGAACATACTATCTCATGTGCCTGAAGGAACAGCATGAACAAGGAGGCTGGGATGTGTTTTGCCTAACTGAGCTGCCTGGACTGGACACAGGCAAGGGTAGACCTGGGCACTGGGCTCACAGAAATCAACAGATCATCCTTTGCCAGCACTGATGACTCAGCAAGTCAAAGTCAATCTGAGCCAAACAAGCTCAGATTAGAGGCTTAATTTTTGTTTTTTCTTGATGTACTTCTCAAACACTTGAGCTCCAGGAAAGGATACGTTTCACTAACAAGAGTGCTGGAACTGGTGAGCAAGATGAGGAAAATTGCCTTGGATGCCCATTGAGAGACGCTGCATCTCCAAGAGACCTCGGCAGCTGGAGGTGCTGGAGCCCACACAGGGCCAAGGGACACAACAACTTTGGTGTTCAGGTCTCAGGGGTCCGGGCTGTGGCTTGTTAGGCTCTGTCAAGAGCCTCTGCACGAGTCCTGCACAGAGGCTGCAGCACGAGCAGCACCTGACCGCCCTGCTGGTGTGCACGGAGCTTCAGACGCCGCTCACCTCGTGATTAAGTTCTCACAAGGACCCTCGAGTTAATTTGGAAGAGCACATGCACATGATGAGGAAAAGAGACAAAATGAGAAGAGTAAATAGTGGAGTATCGTTTAAAAGTCAAAGCACTCCACAATCACAACAGCAGCAACCCTAAAATAGGATCAGGTATTTTCTTAATATTTAACTCAGTCATGTGGGACTTGGTGTACACCAAAATACAGTGCAGAGAACAACGATCCACTATAATCCATGTGTTTTATAGAGTGAACTTGCCACCATAGGGACACCTAAAACTGGAAGGGAGGGGAATTCAAAGTTAATGCAAAACAACTTTTGATATTCAGAAGAAGATCAAATCCAGCAAATAAAGCTCAATACAAATAACAGTAAGATTGAATTTACACCCAGTTCCTCATCATTTGGAAGAACAAAATAATTTATGTATTTACCTATGACAGGTTTTGGTTTCAAACACTTCATCTTTTCAAGGAACCCATGCTGCTAATAAGAAATCAATCTTTGCAAGCTGAGTTCCCTTGATATCATGGGACATGACAAAGGACAAAGAAATGACAAAGAAATATATTCATCATAACCAAAGGTGAGAGAAAAAAAAAAAAAAAAGATTAAAATTTGTTCATATGCATCCGGTTAGTG
>JAVCKT010098909.1:0-10342 GCA_032273925.1 Rhynchotus rufescens | reverse complement strand
AGGAAGGAAGGAAGGAAGGAAGGAAGGAAGGAAGGAAGGAAGGAAGGAAGGAAGGAAGGAAGGAAGGAAGGAAGTTAAAATAAGTAATAAAAATAAAATAAATTTAAAAATAAATCTGTAAATCTATCTTCATGACTTTGTTCCAGGAGCTCATGCACTGCACTCCTACTTCAAGATGATATTCAGTTTGGAGAACTAGTCTAAAGGACACTCTTTAAACTCTATATAGTCCTGCCATTGAATTGTTAACACCAGTTGTATCAACCACAATATATGCTGCTATTCTTCCTTGCTACTTGCTGATATCCCTATAAGTTTCACTAAGAAAATATTTTTGCTCTTTTCTTTCTTTAATGGTTTGGACCAAAGAGATGCTAAAGTCTTTCATTTGTAAAATATAATGATGATCTTTTAAAATAAATGTTCAGTATTGAGAAGAAAATAACAGCCTCAGAATGGGAACTGAATCAATTGCTGGAGGCTCCACTCCTACTGATTTCTAAATACTATATACCATCCATACCATTGAGTCAGTAAATGGAGTTGTAAGGAATAGGGATAAATGGCTGCTATTTTTGGCAAAATGCTGGATTTTTGTGGTTGTTATTTTGTTTTGCTTTTTCTTTTTGAATTTTTCTTTTTCCCAGAAAATACTCTGGAATAATATTGCAGGTAACTTGTATTTAGATCTCCAAGATCTATGACATCAGAAAACCTTGCAATGTGGACCATGGTAGGCTTGTATTTAAACAACTACAGCTGAAGCATAATACATTGATCATCTGAAATCCGGGGACCTCTGAAACTATTATTCTGTCCATAGATGTTCATGAAAGATGTAAGAAGGCATTCAGCAATGACTTTCAGAATTTTCTGAGATTGGAACTCTATTGTTCCATTCTATCAGTTTCTAATTTATTTTATTTATTTTATTTTTATTTTTTTTTTGACAGGAGGAGGGGGGTCAAAAATAATGATGGACAAAACAATTTCTTGTGCTTCTCAAGTCTATATAGATTGTTTGATTGTACTTCATTGTGTGCTTTTCCTAATCCAAAGGTCTATTAGGTAGTGACAAATGATTTCTGATTCCTGCTGATGTGTTCTGAGGAAAGGACTTTCTATACATGCCTGGCTGTTGTAGTCTTACACGGAGTTTTTGTGAAAATTAGATCACAGAAAATCCTGTAGGATTTATTTATAACATGCAACAGGAGGTTCCATTTCAATATTTTGCATTTTATTGACTCAGATATGTAGTCTTATACTTATTTTGCTTTTGAAGCATTTATTTGATTATTAGAGGTCCTTTACCTGATAAGCTCTTCAAATTTGATTTAATTTTCTCATATATACTGACTAGTAAACCCTGAATTTCTGCACTTAGCATCAGAGATGACAAAAAAAGCCCATTTTAAAAAAGACAATTGGCTCATATAACAGATATAGTTCTGAGGTAAAAAAAAAAAAAAAAAAAAAAAAAAAAAGGCTGTTTCCATTTTATTCGGATCAGGATTTCTGAGAGAGTCAGTAAGGGTTGAGAGGGCTGCCCCAGGGGTAGGATATGTCACTGTTTTTCTTTTGGCCTATGTAATATTTCCACTTAGGGGAATATTAACATGTTAGATCTTTTGTACAACATTTCTCTTTGTCAGCATCTTGCTTTGAGACTCCTGTCCTTATTCTCAGAAATGACACTTGGCATATGACTACAGTGGCTTGGGGATTGGATGGATTCATCTTCTGTTTGTCATTCAGTAAGAGGTTCATATTGAGTCCTTCACATACCTAAAGACAATACTGAAGTAGAAAAATTCTTTTTGACATTGTAGGTCTTTCTTTGCAAAAAATGATATCTGATACTCATATTATAAAAAGTCTGATTCCCAACACTTCTAATATTATTTTAGTTCCACTTGACCACTCTCCATAAACAAAGAAGAATCTTGAATGTCTTCTTTAATTACCCTGAAAAATTTTAGAAGATGAAAAGAAATAGGTTAAACACATACTACTGATAATAGATAGGAGTTAGGAGTAATAATAGGAGCAACAACATAGGAGCAACAACAACAAATTGCTAGTGTTTATTTGCTTGTTTGTTTGTTTGTTTGTTTGTTTGTTTGTTTGTTTGTTTGTTTTAACAATTGCTGTATTGGATATCATGTGTTATTAAAATGTTCTAAGGGTGCTAGGAACCCTCATGTGAGTAAATATTGCGGTGTACTGAGGCATGAACTCCTGTATAATGAACCAAAGAACTTTATTAAGCATCAGATAAAACTTATATATCATGCTGTACCGGATGCAATAGTTTATTTGCCTTTATTTGCCTTTATTTGCCAGGTAACAGAGCAGTGGAACAGGCTACCCAGGGAGGTTGTGGAGTCTCCTTCTCTGGAGGTCTTCAAAACCCACCTGGATGCCACCCTGTGCCACATGCTGCAGGTGTGCCTGCTTGAGCGGGAAGGTTGGTCTAGATGATCTCTCTAGAGATGATCTCTATTCCAACCTTGAATATTCTATGATTCTGTGATTTTAACTTGTATAAAAAGACACTTCGAGTCTAGAAAAAATGTAAAATATATCAATTTTCCTTCCTCAAATCTTTAAGAGATCTTTTGCATTCTCCAAATAAATTTGTGATTTTCTGCATTATCCAGGAATACAGATAATTGCTCTGCAATATCTTTCAAGTCGTCTCTCGTAATATCTCTCTGTTACGAGAGATAACTTGCTTTCGTACAGGAAATGGAATCACTTTTGTTTTTATCTTATATTCACAGTAGGTAGATATGACTGTGAAAACTAAATATATCTGCTCTCCTTTCCTGTGTCATTGTCAATAATTAATTAATTCCTCCCAAGCCCGAAGACTAAGACTCAACACTTTAGTTGCATTGTTCTCTGTATTTCATTTCAACTTTTATAACCTTTTGAGAAAGTTGACACAAACTGTTTTTCCTAGCTTTGGTCAACCCAATATCCCAAAGCATTACAAATGGCATCCTGACTGTGTATCCATACAGACATGTTTATGATACAATCTCCTAATAACAGCTTCACACCTTGAATTACAATCTATAAGATGCTGTCACAGACAAGAGATCTCAATGCAATCTCAATGTTTCTACCACACTCTATGGAAGGTATGGACTAGGGAAAGAATAACTATATTTTATATTTTGAATAATTCAAGTTATTTAGACTACTTTAACCTTTTAACTGCCTACCTTTTTTAGATGTCCCTTAAAATGTAAAAGAGTATATAGTATTTATAAACTTCATGCATAGTTACGATCAATACACAGTTCTGTGTGTGTGGAATAAAAATCTTGGCCTAACATATGAGAAAAAAATACTTTGCAAGATAAAGAGTTAGAAGAAAAAACAAACAAACAAACAAACAAAAAAAGAAAACAAGCAAACAAGCAAACAAACTGTTCCTGTAATAAGTACATCCAAGTTAACTGTTTGACGTTAGATGTCTGATTCAATATATTGTTATGACAGGTACCACAGATGATACTAGTCTAAAACTTACTTCCAAAATTCCAGAAGCTTAGTTGCTTTGGAGTCAAAGACTTAATCTAGGGAAAAAAACTCCAAGTATATAAAACTGATAATGCTGAAATTAACATAACTCTATAACAAGTGTCTTTATATTTCGGGACAGGAAAGCACTCGATAGACCTTGCCAAGAGATATTGTTCTGAATAAATACTTAACAATAATTAAATAAGCATGTTAAGAATGAAACCAAAACATCAAATTTACTGGGATTCAAATCATTTGTAATTGTATTAATTGAGATGACAACTGCCTAGAACTGTACTTTTTGCAGCAAAATTCTTATCAGTGATTAAATCTGCTTACTTTAGAAAGCTGTATGAGATTGTGACTGGAGGACTTTTTTCATATTAATTGGATATAATAAAGCTGACAGAAATGGTAGTCATGAAGAAGAAAATGGAAGAAAAAAATATGGTTTATGATCAACAACAATAATGTTAAGAGATAGAATGCAAGTATTTATATCTGATATATTCTGGAGTAAAAATCCCTGACCAGACTTTTGTTATAAGATATTAGTGCATTTGTGGATTTATGGATTTCTATATTAGTATGAAAAAAAAACACAAAACCATAAAATTTTCTCTAGAATCTTCTTGCCTTTTCTGAGGTAATTTCAAGTAACGTCTATCCTCCGTTATTTCAGAATTCCATATTTCCTACTCTAGGAATAAATCAAAAATACATTTTTTTTTGTATGTATGAATTACTGTTTTGTATATTTTCATGTCCTTGTGATGTATCAGTGGGTTATGTTAGTTTTTCTACTAATAAAAAAAATAGAAAATGCTTAAGTAGGCAGGCTCCTTTATCCATGTCTCAGACAAAGGCAAAATACACATTATCTTTACCACACCCATATCGTGCAACCCACTTTGTATAGCTCCCAGCTGCTTTTCAAATAACGAACAATATATGCGTTGAACTCAGTTGAGTAAAATCCATTAGAAAGATAATTACCTGACTCATACCTCTAACATTCAAGTCACCCATTCTATTATATTTCCAGAAGATATCTGTCATGATGACTACTAGTGTTACCTAACACTAGGAACATTTACAGTAATACTGCTCGTAATTGAATTTAGTCTTTCATGACATTCAGGAGATGAAGGCATTATTTTTTAGAGCCTGCCACTATTCATGTTTTTATTAGTGAAATCTATAATGTATCTGGAAAAAATGAAAACAAATTAGTATTTATTTATATTTCAGTAGTGTATACAGACTGCATGTGTACATATAATCTATTTTTTGCTCTACTTACAGAAGACAGACAAAAGATGAAGAAATTAATACCATGTAAATGCAGGTAACCTTAAAACCGTAATAGAAAGACATTGATTTATTTAAATGCTACTAGAAAGCCTGTAACAGAGAGTGGAACTAAATCCAGGATTCTATCATTCTCATCTTGTTTCTTACTAAAACACACCACAATTCTTGCCTGGTTTTTGTATGTTCTTCATGTATTCATTTCAATGATCAAGATGAAAGCTTTTGGTAGACTTTGGCTGCTGTGTTTAACTGTGGTCAGCTGGTTTGTGCTTAAGAAGTGATGACAGAAGGGACCTGGAGAAAGATTTTTTAAGAAATTAGTGCTGCAGCTTAATCTCAGAAGGAAAAATTAAAATATGCAAAGATATAGAAACAGAAAAACATATCTTCTAACTGGAATCTGACAGTTTCTAAAGTGAATAGATTTAGCCACATCAGTGATTTCAATATTAAACAAGCACATTTCAACTATAGTGTAGAATGTACATCTCAAGAATTCTTTGTCCTCAAATAATACAAGTTTAGTAAAGGTATTAATTCAAAAGGTTTAGAGTTTTTTATTTTTATTGCTCCTTTTGAATAAATGTTTTCTAAGCAAAAAGATTACCATTTTACTTGTATGGGAAGCAGATAGGGATTCTAATACAAGTTTCCCTCCACATTATTCCTGACCACATCAAGCAATATGTGAATTCATTCTCTGGAATTCTTCGAACTTCATAGACCTTCCACAAGTTACATTATGGCAAATAATAGCAATTACAAATATTTCAGCTGTGGAACAGAATGCCCGGCGTTTTGGCCATGTCAAGCCTCTACAATAGATAGGTAGGTATAAGATGACCTTTCCTGTCTGTTCAGCTCTGATAAGGTTGCCCCTGGAGTATTAATGTACAGTTCTGGACTCCTCAGTATAGGAGGGATGTAGAACTTCTAAAAAGGGTCCAGCATAGAGCAACAAAGATGATTAAGGAACTGGAAACTGGAGCATCTAGATTATAAGGAAAGACTAAGCGAGATGGGCCTGTTCATCCTGCATTATTCTGCATTAAAAAAAAAAAAAAAAAAAAAAAAAAAAGGCATTATCAAGTATGTGAAAAGTCAGCAACTGGAGAAGAGGCAATGAGAGTACCTAGATCACATCCTGACAGGCTATGTTTCCAGTATAGTTATTTGTACCATATCGGATGCGATTCTGGGATGAGTTGGAGCTGAAAGCAAGCTTTGGAGATGCACCTCCTAAATTAACTGAGGAATGGAATGAAGTCTTTTTTGTAGCAAAAGAACACTTTTTTCCATGGCCCTTAACTATTGTCATATAGGCTGTCTATATGGCCCTAAGTAAATTCAGGAGTCTAACAAGGATGTTGTTGAGGTGTAATGGTAGCCAGATGCAAAAGACTGTAGTTCGGGGATTGAAATTTTGTTATACAATTTGGCTGTCCAATATGTACTCTCAATTCCCACATGGATAAAATAAAAATATACTTATGAAAAATCCTTATTCCCCTGTTAAGCTTTCTGTCCTGTACTTTTAGGAACCTGTGTTGCGAGACTGTATCTTTCTAGTGTAATGTAAGTAGATATTGTCTGTTACAAGGGAAAATATAGTTTTAAAGTTTTCTCTTTTTTTTTTTTTTTTTTTTTTTTTAACAACAAATATAAAGGGGGAACTCAGTAGAGGGAAAGCTGACACTGCATGTGTAATTTTAAAGAAAAAAAAAAGTTCCTAAAGATGAATGATGTCTGGAAAGCCTCAAAAAGACATTTTAAAGCATTAAAGCAGCAATGTAGTGCCTCAAAAAGCTCTTTCAGTTAGAAAATAAACAGAAAATGAGTTCTCCTCCTTATGATTAACTCCAGAAAACAAAAAGGCTTTCTGTGTGGAAGAAAAATTCATAATGAACTTTTTCTGCAGTGGTTGGAATGGAATTCAAATCCAGTTTCAGCACTCACTATCAACACATATCAGTGATGTCATTTACACGTAAGAATCCCTCAAAATACCTTTTGTAGAAGTAAAACAAAGGTGATCTACATAAATTTGCTTTGATATATCTGATGCATACAGGAATATATCTTGCAAGTAATGAAAGTAGTGGCCCTTGAGGAAGACATGGAAGTCTTTTTGATCAGTCTCCTCTTTACCATGAAGTCGATTTTTTTTTTTTTTTTTTAATTTGCTAAGCTGGTAAATCATAAAACGTGAGGCCACATTATTCCCAGATGTCAGTATCATTTTTTGTTACTTTTGTTTATTTCCAACACAGACTCTCCATCACAGAGAACAGTGGAACACAGCAGAAAACTAAAATGTTCATTTCTGCCCAGTGGAAATTTAAAAAAAAAAAAGCATATGATTTACACTGTAGGAAAATGTGATGTAGTATTCTTAACTTGATAGAAAATTATATGATAAATTGTGTTATTCTGAATAATATATAGCAAGCTATTTTTCAGGAACATCAGGATGTTGTACCAGGAACAAATAATTCTAAATTGAAACATACTTCACAGGAAATCCAATTCATTGTTGGACTTTTGAAAGACACTAAAGAAAGTTCTGAAACAGAAAAATAAATTTCCTAAAACTCCAAATGCAATGCAAAATATGTCAGTGGAAGCTTTACTTTATTAAAAAACAATACTCTAGAAGCAAGTGAAATGATACATTAATTATGAAATTTAAAGTATAATGTAAATGACCTTAATAACTAGATGCACTATTCCTTCTACTATTATTTTAAAGAAGTTGCAATCTCCATAAGAGAGCTGGGGTTGTTTTTCCATGGAAGTAAAACTTTCAGTTTATGTATGTCCATTATTATTATTCTGAGGGATATCTAAAGCAGAAAGCGAAGTATGTTGAAAGCAGGGAGAAGAATAGATTTTCCAGCTTCATAATTATGTGAACACTAGGTGTTTTGACTTGGTTAAACTGAGATCATATTTTCTAAGATGTAGTAGAGGTAGGCCTGTTCTTTTTGAAGAGAAATGGGTATCAGAATATGCTTCAGGAGGTGCACATTAATTCATACTCTAGCTCAGACTGATAGATGTTTTCCATAGAGTTCAGGATTAGCAGATTTTTTTTTCAAAGCATTATCTACACTGCTTTCAGGGGCATCTCTTACTACCTCCCCACTGCCATAAAGTAAAATAAGAATTATATACCCTCATTTTAAATTTAGAAAGACTAAGACTAGATTAGAAGTCTAGTCTTAGAAGTCTAGTCTAGAAGACTAGAATGACTACCCTAGAATAAATTTGTTGGATGGTAAAGTAGCTTTACTGTCAGAAAGACAAGTGTCCTTCTTCACCTATAAATCTCCTGAAATGCCTCAGTATCTATCTGAAATATTTCCTTTTTGATATACTGATTTGGAGTTTTTTATTCTTTAGTACACTCTCTTCATCCACTTGGTACAGGGTCTGGGAAAAAAATATATATATACATATATTTTAAGTAAAGCCATCATTAATCAAATTAACAGACCCACACACTAAGCTGCTCCACAGATTGATTGCACAAAAAGTAATTGGCTTGCTCCAGGTAACTTTAGTTTGTACAAGGACCACAAGTTAAACATTTTTGACTTTTGAAAACTTTTGACTAAGACAAAAGTTATAATGCCCAATACACCTTTCATCTTAATATTTTGATTGTTATTTATATGAACAATGAAATATGCAGAAAAATTTTTCTTCACAGAAGTATGAAGACTTGCAAAATTCAGATCACTTTGATATATATATTTGTTATTTGAGATTGCTAATCACACTAATGTGGATTTTTTTTTTAAAGTATATCGTAGAGATTTTGGTTGGAGGGGACCTCTAGAGTCCAAGCACCCCCCCTTAGGACTATCATCAACACAAGATCAGGTCAGCTGTAGTGATCTCTTTATGAATCTTGAAAACCACCAAAGACGGAGATTCAAAAGTTTCTGTGGGCAACTTGTTCTAGTGCTCAGATCTCATAGACAAATGAATTCTTCCTAATGCCCTGCTTGAATCTTTCAAGACACAGTCTGTGGCCATTACCAATTGCTGTATCATCTACTAGTACAAAGAAGAGTTTGTCTTTGAGATAATTGTAGGAAGTTATTAGATCATCCCCAGTATCCTCTCAAAAAGATAAAATAAGTCCAGCTCTGAGCTACTTTTCACACATCAGATGTTTAAGGTCCCTGACAATATGTATAAAATTGCTAGTCATCCTTCTCCAAATGTAGGCTAGTCTTGATATTTGCCTTATTCACAGTGAGAATACTTTGCTGCCTTACAGCATATGTGCTCATTGTAATCACAGAATCTTCCCATCAGATCTGCTACACAAGTCATGCTTTATCAAGTAAAGATACGTGGATTTATTCTGCCGTTGCTTTATATTTTCTCACTTGTTCACTTGCCCTTACTAAACTTCATGAGATTTCCACTGGCTCAGCTCTTAAGTTTATCAATATCCTTCATATAAACCTTTTTTCTTTTTTTTTCTTTTCCCCTTTCCCCTTTCCTTTCCTTTCCTTTCCTTTCCTTTCCTAAGCATTTTTTTTTTGTATCAGATTTTTTTCTTATGTTGGAAAAATTCAAAATCTGGGGAATAAATGTGCAGTAGTGAACAAGATATGCAAGCTGAAAAAATACAATTGTATCCTAGAATAAACAGCATTTATTAACTGACAAAATATTTTAAAGAATACACTTTCATTTCCTTCTGTGACCTTTCTGTACCAGATCAAAAAAAAATCAGGTTTCTAAGTAACTCAGCCTCTGTTAAATTTGTTCCTATTACTCTGATAACCAAATACTCAAATGTGTATTTTGGAAATGTTTGTACTTCAATCAAGTTCATTTGCAATTTCAGTGAAATAAGTGGCTGAGCCTACAAACGTGGGAATAGGAAAGGCTATGAAAAAAATCACAAATATTTTAAGAAATTCTTAAAATCAGTATTTATTTAAACAACCATGCTTGTTATAGTATGGAAATGTATGTATTTTGTATTCTGAATATATGTCTGATGACTTAGACCAGGGCTACAGAATGCAGAGACCTGACCATAAATCCATCCTTTACTTCAGACATTTGACCTTAGGCATTTGTTTACTCCCCATATGTAAAAGATGCCAAAAGCATCTTTTGCTGCTCTGCTTTTGAGAACATGTATATAAAAATACCTTACAGTATGATTTTCTGAGATAGAATGCAACTGCATTCAAAATTAAATGGGATATGCCATATATCTATGAAATCTAAGAATCTCAGGTTTGTGGTTATCGGAGAACTAGTTTGTTTTTTTTTTTTTTCCTTTTTTTATTTCTTCAGAAAGGGATGTTTTATAACTTCTGCATGATGTGTATTCTCAATTCTAGAGGAGAGTCTGAAATGAAATATGAAGAAATGCTACTAGCAGAATAACATGGCTGAACTTGAGTACCCTTTGGCTACCCAGGTTAATGAGTCTGACTAATTCCAGCAATACTTTTTT
>JAVCKT010098908.1:0-10343 GCA_032273925.1 Rhynchotus rufescens | reverse complement strand
TCCTTCCTTCCTTCCTTCCTTCCTTCCTTCCTTCCTTCCTTCCTTCCTTCCTTCCTTCCTTCCTTCCTTCCTTTTCAGAGTCAATAACCAATGTGCAAACCACCTCCTTCCTGCACTTTGGAAGGTCCATCCTATGACGATGCAGAGAACACAGCTGATTTACAGAAGGCGCCATGGGCCAGAAAGGCCAAGCATTGGGCTTTAGAGACTTACATCACGATGCTCATCCAGGTGCAGGAAGAGGCTCTTGTGGTTCCTGGGGACCTGGGTGAGGTTCTAGATACTGGTTCTGAAACAGCCTGTGGGGCTTCACAGCATTTCTCTGAGGATTCATGTAAAAGCAAACTTCATGTCTGACTAAGCAGGCTCTTTGCAGAACTATTGGGCTTCAGAATACAGCTCATCAGATGTCAACAAAATACAGGTAATGGAAACAGATACAGCATTTGAAATACTGTGGGAAAGTGGGTTACACAACATCTTGTCTTCATACAATAGATGATGTTTAACCTCAACTGCTGCTATGCATGATAATCAGATACTCAGTCTCCGATCTACAGCAGCGCTAATTAGAAAGTGCTATTTACTGTAGAGTGCAGACTTGTTCAGGCAACTTTCTGACATTAATTATTCTCTGAATGCTGGAATTCAAACCAAAAAAATGTAAAAAATGTAGAAATAATGTAGGTTTTATTTAGTGTCATACAGTGTTAAATCAATGTGGAATAATGAGCTTTTATTCAGATACAAAAATGAAAAACCATTTTGCAAGAGTTTCTTATTGCTCTCTAAGTTTGCTGTTGCCCTCAAAAATAGAAAACTAAGTAGGGTATCTGAAATGTAACTATTTTGTTCTACAAACTGACCATAGGCATGTGAGACAAGTGTCACCCATAGATTTAGTCTTTTCATAGAATTTCCTAAAATTATTTATTTGTAGTTAGCTAGCTTCCATTCTAAAACTCTTCTACAGCATTGGAGAAACCTGAATGCAAGTCTCAGCAGAAATTTTATTATTGATCTCAGAGAGACAGGATTAAACCTTCAATAGGCTACATGGTCTGGTAAACTGAGACAACATGAACTCCTCCTCCAGTAGAGGTAGTTGAAAATACAGCGCCTATCTTTGTAAACCTATCAAATCGACAAATGGGAGGTATGGGGACAAAGTCCACTGAGTTCCACATTTGCTTCACTAGGCTTTCACATGTAAACTTTCATTAGTAGTTCTAAACTATTTCTGTGACAAATTCAACAGAAATATTTAAGATAGATGTCAAACACTATTTGCCAGCTACTAAAACCAATATAAATCATGTAGCGATAAATCAAAAGCAATTTCTAGAATGCATAAAAATTAAAGACATAGAAGAAATGTATATTGAGAATGTTTCAGCACGTTTCCTTCCTCCAAAACAGAAATACAGTCATTTCCTGTTTTAAGAACCTTACATGATAAATTGCTGTTAATTAGCTCAAATGTATGCAAAACAAAATGAAAAGACATCCAGGGTGCATTTTAAACATTAAGAAAAGGTTTGACTAACGGATTGTTATTCATTCAGATATTCTCTGCCCCAAGTTTGTTGGTTCACTGACATTTTAGAACAACTGTGTGTTTAGAGAACTCCAGTAACAAGCTATTGATGGTCTTTGAGTTGATTGAAATCCATTTAAAACATGTACATTTAAAAAATCATGGGATCCAAACCTTTTGAAATAATCTACATTAATTAATTCCTCCATAAAAAGATGTAAAAGGACTATAACATAAATGATCAAAGCTTAAAATTTTCAAGATGAAATGGTCCATATATGCTGTCTCAGCTAAAGCATAATGGTAGGTATACTTCTACTTGGCTGATGATAGAAATGCATAGTCTTCAAAACTCTTGAAGTAGCTTTTTTTTTATGCACCTAAGTACAATCTGCAGACCTCTTAATGCGCATGTAGTCTTCACATCCATGCAGAAAGCATGCCAAGGCTCATTTCACACAACAAGGAAAATGGATAACATAGCTCCATAAAAGAACATAGAAGAATTACACTTCCATAACATAACATGAAAAACCTATGCCACGGGGGCTATAAAGGAGTAACAGGGTTTAAGTGAAAGTCTTTGGGACTAAAGCACTCCATCACCCTATCAGTAGCTATCAACTGAGATAGAGCAGATTCTTAAAGTCTTTGTCACAGATAGCAATTGCAAAGCTGTCACTCTACAGTACTTGAGTTTTAAAGTGGAAATAAGGCTTTGGTCTTCCTTGTATCACCTATCAGTAGCTTTTATTGAATTCCACTGAGTGACAAAAACCCTGTATCCTTAGTCTTCTCCGTAAATTTGATCCTGTCCTGGAGCAAAAAAAAAAAGCTATTAGACCTGAATTTTCAATGCTGTTTGTCAGTAAAGATAAAAATCTGGGCAATTAAGGTAATTCAAGACATGTCTATTAATACGCATGCATAGTCACCATTGGATATCATATTAAATACTCTACTTTCCAGTTCTACTACTGTCTTTTTGGTGTCTGATACCAAAAGCTAGTGACTAAAACCACAAACATGATAAAGCACACCGATGCTGTGCCCACGTGAATAAAGTTATCCAATGCCTGGTATCTGAGGAAGAGGAGTTGTGTGAACGTAAAGGAGCAGCTCAAGTGCTGGGTGTTTTACTTCAGAACAGTGGATGAAGAGGACAGATGCACCTAGGTGACACCTGGTACAGACCATTTTGCTAAGGCAAGGAAGACATGAAGCCTCCTTTAGCAATTACAGGGCGTCTCGTGGTCATAGGCCCTACTTCTGATAAGGATCTTTAACCATACCAGTATCTGCTAGAAGAGCTGTATAGTGGGGCACAAACAATCTAGATCTCTGAAGAACATCAAAGATCATTTCTTGATTCAGGCCAGGCCTGTCAAGGCAAGAAGGTGAGGCACTCTTTTAATATGATACTCATGAATTAGGAAAACATCAGGAATGGAAAGATCTGCCTTGCAGACCTTGAAGAAGTGGCCATAAAAGGGCAGAGTTGTAGGTCGTGAGATCTGTACACTAGAGAGACGGGTGACTTACAATGATGGTCTTCAGCAGATTTCAACATGTTTCAACATCTTGGATCCATCGGATTCAAGATCCAAATGGACAAGATACTGAGCAAATGGATCTAATTTGGCTTTGTTTTGACTTTCAAAGGTCTCTCCTAAGCTTAGCTATTCTATTATTCTGTGATCTTAGTCCTTTTTGAGGGAATTATTTTAAAAGTGCTGCATGCTACTTATAAAAGAAATCATACTCCTTAAGCTTCCACTTAATGGGAACACACTTCTTGGAGCAAGACAGTTAAAGTATTCTACAAGCAAGACTTTTCTAAATAAAAAATGTATTAAAGTTCCAATTTCACATAAATAATTGTTACAAGTCTTGATCTTTGGGCTGGAATATTAAAAAATGATGATCATCCAGGTAAGTCTGATCAGGTCTTTCTATATGCTAAATGCTATTCTTCAAATAACCTTCAAAATTAACAAGCATGAATAATTGATTTGGTCATACTCAAGAAAGTTAGCAAAAGAAAACAATTACTTGAGGGTTGTTATCAAGTAGATAATTAATAAAGTGGGTTCAAGAAGTGGAAATAAACATGCTTGCAAACTCTAAATTCTAAATGTACAGAGAAGTTTATGAAGCCATCTGTTTTCACATTCTAAATAAGAACTATGCTAGTAACCTCAAAATATAAATCCTATTTAGTATGAGAACTAATTTTAAAACATTTTTAGTATTATTCCTCCTATATGCTTAGCACTAGTTTGCCTCAAAGCAACAAATCAGTGAATTAAATTCATGAATAATTAAAATAGATTTCTGTTTTGTTATAAATCAAATCTCACTTTTGTGGGTAGACCTTACTTCACACCAAATTACCTCTAATGTGAGCAGAATCCCCCACACAAAGAAAGGCAGCTGACAGGGACAGATGCACATACCACCATGCCAGGATATTGATTACAAAGCAATATAAAAAGATCTAACTAGGGGAAGAGGATTTCGTGAAGAACTGGAGCTGCTTGTTCGCCCTTCTGCAAGAAAAGCAGTTCAGGGCTGTGCTGTGTAGAATAAAAAAGATGGGTGAAGTGCCATACAGTACTAAATGCTCAAGGAGCTATGGGACTTAGGACTATCCTTACAAAAATCTTTTCTATTAAATGCTTTTCAGAAGATTTGTGCAGTGATAAGTGATGAGAAGAGCAAGCAGCATTTAATGGTACATTGTGTCACCCAGTGAAAGAAGTTGGGGGAGTCACCAGGAAAAGCTGGCAGGTGGCAGTACAAATAATAAAAGGAAGCATTTCTTCAATTTTTGGAGACTCCAAGGTTACTGAAAGAAATATCTCATGATGTGTTTTTTTTTTTTTTTTTTAACTGGTTTTTCCTTTTCCTTTCCAGGAATAGGAACTCATGTCACTGATCATTTATTTATCTATTTATTTATTGTAGTCAAAGATTATGTCAATATTATAAAACTAAACCTACAGTTTCCCAGATATTATGCAGCCTCTTTTTGGCTCGAGATAGGTACTTCCATGTCCTTAAAATTATTCTCTCGGAATATGTCTAGTTACCACATATAGCTTTTTCAATATGCATTTTCTGGATCTCCAGCAAAATCCATCTTAATGGAGCATGGCAAGCAGTTATCCTTACAGAAGCTCTAACATTATCACATATATTGTTTTTATATTTCATCAACAGTTTTATACCAAGCAAGAAAAGAAAAGTTGAACAAATTATGTTCTATCTGGAAGTTTAGTGAACATCAGGAATTTTCAAATAGGCTCCAAATCAAATCCAGAAATCTAGATTTATAAATAAACATAGTTAAAGAACTTAGTCCTTCTTGAAAAAAAATAAGAAAACATTATCTTGGATTATGAAATATAAACCTATGTAACAAGAAAAGGATATCTTGGAAACAGAGTATTTCTAAATCTGCCAAATGCCCAAACTCAGACATCATGAACATAAACATTTTTGTACTTATTTTTTTTTTTAACCATCAAGTAAACCATAGCACCAGCCCTTTTCCAAGCAAAAGAATCTTAAAACTTGAAGTATTAAGTAGCAAAAATTATAAACAAAATACTAAGATGTCTATACAGTATCTCTGACTCTGAAACCGTATCTAAAATCTATTCAGTAATCATTCAGAGATGCAGAAACTATGAAAAAGTTTTGTTTTATATACTGAAATACACTATCATACTTCTAATAAATTAGTAGTAGATAATATGAAACTTTGAACAATGTAATTGTAAATTCCAACTTTTGTGTGTGCTAAAGCCTCTTAAAGGATATATTTTCCACAGCTACTGATGGGCAATCTAAAAACATTAAATGACAATAATTACACTGTTAATATCTAAGCTAATATTAGAGAAGAAAGCAAGTTATCCACGTCTAGACAACAACTTAATCCACAAGAAACCATCTATCACCAATGGTGCTCACCAGTCAGTAGGAAAGGAATACCCAGTCTGCCTATTTTTCAAATTTTGTAAGGAAGTTCACCAACAAACTACAGTTGAACAAAATGTGGCAGGAAGAGAAAGAACTGAGACAATCTGAGTTATCTGGAAACAACTGAAGAAAATCTCCTGGGATCAGTGTGGCACCATCCTGACAGATCAATTAATTATGGCTGTGATGTAAGTTGCTTAAAGATCTGGCATCTTGACATGAGATTAGATATGTTCTTCAGAAGGTAGTTCACGCTGTTATTAGTATTAGCATTTGTTAGCATTGCTTGGCATATGAAAATTTCAGCCAAACACAACAATGTTATTTAATTATGCTCAGTACCTGCATAAATAAAGGAATGATCATGGTCCTAAAGAGCCAGAAATCTAAGTAGAAGCAAGAGTATGATGGAACCAGAAGATTAAAAGCAGCATCATTGTTTAGCTCTTTCATAACTAGTTATAAGCTTTATTTATTCATTCATTTATTTTTAATATGTAAGTGAATACAAGTTGTTTCCTCTGGCTTCTTTTCTCTGATAGAAAGTTATGTTCCTGAAGGTCAAGCTCTAGCTTTACATTCCTGTCATATATGGCACTGAGAACTCTGCACCTGAAAGGCAAACTGTCACGATGATGATGATGACTGCAGAAAATCGGGATGTTTTCTTTCAGATAAGAACTCCCTCCAATTTCATGTCCCAAGCTCATAGAAGCAAGTGGCTTTTAAGGTCAACCTGTAGTAGTACTTTACAGTATTTCATTCAGAATGGAAGATAAAGTACAGCCTCACAGATGTTCCTCTTATATCTTCCATGGAAACTCACATAACACTTAAAACTTACAGCTCTGCAAGACATTTTACTCATATTATTTGCTATAGGGGACAAATACCATCTGCCTTTAGAATCAGATATCATGATGAATGTTATTTTCCTGATCGATATGTAAAATAGTAAGTTCTCAAACTAGTTCCAGTTTCAGCCTTCCATTTTGTCTTTATACTGCTTCTCCGTCTCTGCTATATTCCACCTCCCACAGCTATTTTGTCATGCTCTAACAACATAATAGAAATTTGTTTCTATTAGTTCATTACACAATGACATTAATTTTTCCTTTTTTATTTAATCATTTTATTTTGTGACTTTTGCTTGTTTTTTTTCACTGAAGAAGAGGTAGGCCCATGGTTATTTTTATAGGATACAAATGACTAACAGATATGCAAATTATAATCTTAAAACATTATTTTAGTCTGTTCAGTCTATTTGAAAGTGCCTGTTAACTTCTCATTAATGTTTGCTAAAAATAAATTCAGACTAAGATGGAGGCAGCAGGCAGGGGGTAGAGAGGCAGATGGAGAATATTTTCTCATTCATTAGGTTATTGAGAATAGATCTAAGAGCAAAGATGGATTAAATAAAAATCAAAATGCCCAGGAATCCCACAGATGTTTCTTTACCTTAAATTCACATTTTTATGGGCAGACAATGAAACAGAGATAACGGCTGCTTATGTCTTATTCTATAACATTAAGACACGTCAGGGTGTATTTTGGCAAACCATAAGTACACACCTCAGATGCTCTGAAAGCCTTCTTTGGCCATCAACATCTACGGTGTGCATTAAACTACTAAAGCACATCCAAGACAGTTCTAACAGTTTGCGTATCCTAATATATATCTACTTACATGGGAAGCAGGTCAGGTTAAACATGCACAGAGCTACATTCCCATCCCTAGAGCCAGTTGTTAAATTATTTGACAACAGCATACTACCTATTCAGGTGAAATTTTAGTTTATAAGTAGAAACCAAAGCCCACTCTTTTCCCTGTGTAGCTTGTTGATAACACCCTATTCAACCTTGCAATCTTAATTTAAAGATCATGATGGCCAAATATTCTTAACCTATAAACAACATGCCAAAGTCTTAGTATGTCTGGGCATCCTAAAATCAGTTCAAGATTCGATTTCACAAATGTGAGGTGCAAAAGTTGTATGGATAAGTATAAAAAAAATTAGCTCTTGTATTTTAAGATGAGGAAGAGCAGATATTGCAACTGGTTTGGAGAGTTAGAGTGTCACCACCCGCTATAGCTGGTGATTCCAGTGATTTAAAAATCCCCAACAATCTTCCATCAGATGCCTGCCACTGGACCTCAATTTGAACTGCCTGAACACTTAGGCAGCTCTAGCTCACAGCCTGACAGTTCAGTTTTAGGTAGCATCTAGCACCGTTAGAAAGATGAAAGAAAAAATGTCGACAATCTACAGATAAAGGAAAAACATTTAGGGGGGTCATCATGATGAATGGAAAGGAAAACAGATGTATACTCCTGAACAAAATGGTTGCACACTGAAGCATTATAAAATCATATAAAATTGAGTATTGCAAGGGTTTTTAAAGGGAAAATATTTCTTTGTGGATCAGCATTTTCTCTGTAGCTTGGCTAGTCACAGAATCACAGAACCACAGAATGGTTGAGGTTGGAAGGGACCTCTAGAGATCATCTAGTCCAATCTCCCTGCTCCAGCAGGGACACCTACAGCATGTCGCACAGTGTAGGGGCCCACTTCAAGGACGGCAGTGTCTATCAGCAAGCAGGATGCCTTGTTAGTAGATAACCAACTTCAAGGCTGACAGTGTACTTGTTCCATCAGCAAACCAAAAACAAAGGCCACTGTCCAGCTGCTGTGTGACTATGAAGCTGATTGGACAGTCCTAGTGTAATACTTAGGAACTGTGGCGCACTTGCTTTTAGGCAAAAAAAGGTATTGTATCCAGGACCTTATAGGTAAACTTACAAAGGACTGGATGGTACCCTCAGATGTGTGAAGCCGGCCTACCAGGATTGGCAAGGCAGATATGTAGCGTATTTGAGTGGCTCGCGTGATCTCTTTTGTAAAGTATATAAAGATTTGTTGATTCTGAAATAAATGCTACTGGACTATCCCACCAGTAGTCCCTGCTCCTTTTGTGCCACCGCCGCAGCACAGGGCGGCATCCAGGTGGATTTTGAAGATCTCCAGAGAAGGAGACTCCACAGCCTCCCTGGGCAGCCTGTTCCAGGGCTGTCATCCTCACAGTGAAGAAACTCTTCCCCATATTGAGATGGAACTTCCTGTGTTGCAACTTTTATCCCTTGTCTTGTCACTGGCCACCACTGAGAAGAGCTTGGCCCCTTCCTCCCTACATTCACTCTTCAGATATATTTGTACACGTTGATAAGATCCCATCTCCATCTGTTCTTCTCCAGAGAAAACAAGCTCAACTCAGTCTTTCCTCGTACGAGAGATGTTCCAGCCCCTTAATCATCTTGGTTGCCCTCCACAGGACCCTCTCGAGAAGCTCCACATCCCTCTTGTCCTGAGGAGCCCAGAACTGCACCCAGTACTCCAGGTGCGACCTCACCAGAGCTGAGTAGAGGCACAGGATCCCCTCCTTTGACCTGCTGGCAACACTCCTCCTGATGCAGCCAGGATCCCGTTGGCCATGAGGTCACATGGCTACATTGCTGACTCATGGTGAACTTGTTGTCAATCAGGACTCCTAGGTCCCTCCCTGCGGAGCTGTTTTCCAACAAGTCAATCAGTAATCTGTACATTTTTTTTTCAGAATTCTTCCCCAGGTGCAGGACCTGCACTTGTCTTTTTGTTGAATCTCATGAGGTTCCTCCCTGCCCGACTCTCCAACCTGTCCAGGTCTCTCTGCATGGCAGCACAGCCCTCTGGATCGCTCTTCACTGCGTTGGCCACTCCACCCAGTTTGATATTATTTGCAAACTTGCAAAACGTGCTCTCTGTCCCCTCATCCAAGATGAGGGGTATGTTTGTAAGATATTACAGCTTGTTACATAAGATTAGCTTGTCATTATAGTATTTGTCATTGTAGTGTTTGAGTTCCTGATGGGAGTTATTTTCAGTTAGGGATTGTGTCATCATGAAGACAAGCTCTACACCATTCAGTCATGATTATCCTAACTTCGGTGCCTGTAATATACAGTGCCACAGAAATGGCACTAGCTAGATTATATTCCGCAAATAGAATTTAGGTATTCACTGAAGAGCCTAGGGATTGAAATGATGGAAGCACATAGTATCAAGGATATGCCTATTAAAAATATGCAGGTAAACTCTCAGAACTGTAAGCCACAGGTGGGGCAGCTGCTGTGTGATAGCCCTCACATGCAGCCCATCAGCTTATACCACTTGATTACTAGCTATGCCAATGTAGTGCTGTAGTACCCTCAAAGTTTACATCTGAAGGACTGTGCCTAAAGTGCACACAATGGAAGGAATGGGTTTTTTTCTACTCTGAATCACACCTCATCTATGAATGCTACCGAATCAGACTTATCTGGTCTCAATGCAATTTATTATTCTATTAGAGGGACTGTAAATCCACAGAGCTTTGCAAAATATCCAGATTTGTCACTAACTAACTAAATGTCCTTAGGGACATGAGGTAGTAGACTTCAATTATCCACAAATATTAGCTGCTCTCTGTATTTTGTCTCTGATATTTATTGTGCTTACTGCAGGTTGAGGACTCCTCCCTCTAGGTATTACCATATGTAGATGAGTGGCCTTGCTAGGATCCTCTAAAATTTTCTGTCGCTGAAGGCATTCTCCTCTGCTAGGGATACTATGGAAATCCTTTTGTTAGACCTTTCACCTGTTAGATTTTCCTATTAGTATAATTTTTTAATACCTACAGCCTTATCTAACCTGGCCACATGGTACTTCAGGAATGATCCATCAGTAGTATTCTTGTAATGTTTCTTGATGAATATTTGTGGTCTGACAAAATGCCCTTCAAAAGA